>VZTU01019849.1:0-12234 GCA_013400835.1 Zapornia atra | reverse complement strand
CATTCTTTGCCAAACTAGATTAGAGTTTCATTTTCTTTATATCTCTCTTCATTGTCCTATTATTATTTATCTAGATATTTATTAAGCCATGGTGGTGCTTGTATTAGAGAGGCACAGAATTGCTCTCTACTGTGCTACATGAGCAAACAAGAAACGTGAGAATTCTTAGAGATTTAAAGTAATATAAAGACACGGAAGTGAACAGAGAAAGAATAAAGAGTAATAGGCATCTAAGGTTACCTTTGCTATTTCTGAAGCTTAAAGGAAACAGACAAGTGCTTAAAACGGTGATTTTGTTAGTTATTTCTGCAGTAGTGTGGCCCTCGCTCTGCTAGTTTTAGGACAGTAGTCATAGTGTTCATGGAATGAACAGTAGTCATCAAACAAAGGGGAGAAATCAAAGCTGACTAGGGAGAGAAACTTTTCTTAAACTCCAGCAAACAATGTCATTTAAAGGAGACTGAGATACAAGGATGTCCACACACCACCTCCAAGACAAATAGAATTCAGAAGCATGACGTTCTTCCCATGGTTTGCCCAGAACAGTACAGAAAGGAATTCTTTATACCAAGTTGTTTAACCCTTTCAGTCACAAGGGCCAGCCAGTATCTTTAGTGGTGTTTAATTCAGTTTATCTCCAGGATCTGGAGGTGCAAATTGCTATATGTCATTCCTTTTTTCACTTGCTACCTCACACACACATTCTCATCTTCCTCCGCCATCTGTATGTATGCACTTACCTCTGATACTACTCTGCATTCTGTCTCCTCACTCGTTCTTTATATCTATTCTCTCTTTATGATCCCCAAGTCCCACTTTTTCCTCTCTTCCCTCTCACAGTCCGTACTTCACTTTCCATCTTACTTTGACTTCTCTAAGAGGAAGCTGTCACACTTGTAGCCCAGTAGCAGCAACAGCAAGGGGCAAAAAGACATGGGATAGTAAAGAGGATGCTTATATGCAAGCTACAGCTGAGCTACAACAGAAAGTCATGAAGAGAATGAAACTGGTCAGTCTTCAAGGTCTTTTAACTTCTAAGTTTGCTTCTTCTCCATACTGACTGCAACCATGATCCATTATGCCCTTTTAGCTTATTAACAACAAAACCAGCAATAACAACAACAAAGCCATAGAGATTGTGAAATCAAAAGCATCATATCAGGATTCCATGAGCCACAGTGCTATAAGATTTAGGAACAAACACAAACTAGATTCAGTTATATTTTAGCTAATCTATAATTTGCGATTCAGGATAATAATTCGTGTCAGTAGATATGCAGTCATTAAGCTTCCACGATTCTACATGATAAAATGCTTTGGGATAGGAAGCACTTTGCCCACTTAGAAAACCAGCATATGAAGGGATAAAATCATTATAAAAATATATATTATTGAAGGATTAATAAAATTTGTATAAGCTTCCATTGAAGTATCTTCACTGATTTCAGTGGGAGATGAATAATTGTCTATATATTAAATTGTTACCCAGCTGTGAAGAATAGAGCATATCTAAGGTTAATCACTAAAATGTAAGTACAAAGTATTACATTTTAGCAAACTATCATAATTTAAGAAAAATTAATTTGCACAGGTCTCCATTACCTGGATCTCTGATCCACAGAAAAAAAATCTGAAGGCAGGTTTTTTCCTCAAGGTGTTCTTCACTAAATCAGTTCAAATAATCTTCCTGTCTCTAAGTCCACAGGAACAATTTTCCCACATTAACAATCAAAGACCATCAAATAAAAAAGGTCTGAGGAAAATTGTTTTATAAATAAGTTTTGATGTAGAACTGACTAAATTACATACATAAAAATACTTATGTTCCTTTCTCCTTATGAACAAATATTAGCTAGAATAGTGACTAATTAGGAGGTACACCCAAAAGAACAACTGTGAGACTTTCTTGACATTCTACTCGATTCTATTCTGTTCTCCTTGGTTTCAAAATATAACATAGCAAATGTCTTGCTCCATTCAGAACTTTCTTATGGTTTTGATCCACAAATATCCTAGCAAATAATTATAGAGTCAGATATCTTCTTAGGTACAGATAATGTCTCTGACGTACACAATGAGGTCATTCAGTTCTTTCATAAGTGGTCAAACTGGAAATTCTTTCCCAAAGTCCTACTTGATTTTGATCTTGATTTATATAGGATGTTGCTTCTGTTAGGACCAAAGCAGCAAAAAATGGCAAAAAACCACTGGATGGTCCGATATGTGTATTGAGGGCGCTCTGTGGTTGAGACCAACTTAGCCTTTACAATTAAGGTGTGTTTGATGTTAAGCCAACAAAATGTTTGATTATATACAAGAATCCCAAAAGGTTCTGTCATGACTGACGTGGTTATGTTCAAACTGAATACAAAGGGAAAACTCCTTATCAGTTTGAAAGGGTTCAGAAAAGAAGTTTATTTGTCTATAAAACATATAAAATGTGCCATAGCACTCTGTAAGAGTCCTTAGCCTTACCAGATTCCGGTTAACTATCACACTATTACTTTGATAATGAATTAGAACAAATTTATTTTGCTATCTCTTCTAATAAGACTTATTGCAATAATACATCAAATTCTTACTGTGAATTATGTCCCATTTACATTCATTCTTAGACATTAAGCATTCAAAAGTACTTTGAATGAGCTGCAAGTATTTGAAACTGTTCAACTGCTTTACCTACCCCATCAACAGATGGGCTGAGAGATCTTGACAAGTTGTTAAAACACACACTCTTATTCCTAAGCCCTGGATATATGAATTTAAATATTATGCTCTACACAAACCATGATTTAGACTATCTCAGAATAGTATGGGTATGGGATATTCCAAGAAACATATAATGAAAACATCTATATCTTTCTTTTTCATTATGATGGGAAATTTCAAGCATTTCTACATGCAATGCTGTTTCATAAGTTAGTTTGATATTTACTCATGACTTAGATGTTATCAAAAGAATAGACAGGTTTGAGTAGTTACTTGAGCTACAATAAAGGGCATATAGGAATTGTTATCAGAGCTGGAAGACATGTCTTTATGGAACACAACTGTACTACTTCTCCAATTCTTTTACCAATATTTGTTCTTTTATACCCGTATTATACCCCTCTACACTTCCTCTTTCAGAAGGGCAAGACATGCTTCTGCAGCCAGAAACTGTGATTGAGATGAGAGACTGATTCAGGAGTGCACAACAAGCATATGTTGAAGGATCTTATTTCCATGAAGGGTCATGTGGACAGGATTATGAAGCAATACGCAGATTGAACACTGGAGTTAAAACAGTGGTGTTGCAGGTAGCAAAGGCTGAGTTAAAAGGAAGTTGGAAGGCCATTTCACATTTGGGTGAGTCAGTAGGGAGTTGCACAGGAGGTTTTTTAATATCTGTGGGTCATAGTGAGATTGAAAAGTTAGGCACCTTGAAGTGAGCTGCCACAGAGTATGCAGCTGAGGTCCATGGCAATGCATCAGCGGAGGGAAAATAGAGTGGGGGAGAAAAATTCACAGCAGTATAAGGCCACACCGTTGCTTGCTGCTTCCTGAGAGAGAACTAACAAGCTCAGCAATGAGAAGGCAGCAAAATCTTTATTCCCAGGGATTGGCTTTCATATGAAGTCTACTTTTTCTACATAGGACCCAAACAGTTCATACCTTAACCCACAAATTTGAATACACCCTATGTGTAGTGATTTTCATAGAGCCTGTGATGGGCAGGTATTTGGATGACGACCTTCAGGACGTCAGACCACCTCTTCAGTATTGTACAATCTCCTGCCTTCATTAATCCACTTTAATACCACATTATCTGAATTTAATCTGATTCTTAAGCTTCTTATCCATACGCAGGGTACCCGAGTACCTTTGGCTATGACAAGAACATAAATGAGATCAGAATCTTGCTCATTGTGTTCAGAAAGCTGCAAGAATAGTTTTTACTGTTCTTTGCAATGTTTCTACAGATCACTCAGCACCGTTATTTAATGGGGTCCTAAAATAAAGTTGAGTTTGGATGAAATAAAATTGCTGAAAGTGTGGAGACTACCTTACAGATGTATGCCACTGAAATGAGAAGGAATAAACCATGGTTCATTTCACATTATCTATGGGAATTTGAAACTAGAAGTGAAGAAACAAATCCCCTTACAGCTATCAGGATCATCTCTGTCAGCAGTTGCAATATATTCATTAAGGTAAACTAGCAGAGCAGCATGCATGTATGTGTGTATGCATTAAAAGGTTATAATGTGCAAATATATAAAAAACATGACTTGCAGCTTCCCCCAGAGCAAAGCCTGACTGCAGAGACCTGTCATCATTCTGAAACCAAGATGCAAGATGTTGCTGGGAGTGTGACATAACTTGCCAAGAGCATAGAATACTATCTATTGCTACTCTTTCATGTATGAATGATACTGCAGGCCAGAACCTTGTAGAATCAAGGAGGACTACAAAACTCCAGGAGTGTGAGTGAAAAATACTGGTGCCCAAGTTATCTTTTCATCCATCCTGCCAGTTGGAGGAAAGGTGGCAGGCAGAAATAGATATATAATGTATATCAACTCCTGGCTATGTGGCTGAAGTGACTTGGTGAAGCAGGCTTTAAACTGAAGGACTCAGGGGATGGGGTGAGGTCCAAAGTTGGAATGCTAATGCCATCACATCCAACTGTGGAATAAGGCAAGCCAATCTAGTAGCTTTAAATACTCCTTAGTTGCCTCCCAAGATGGGAACCAAAAAGCCAAACACCTCAAGTGTGTGTGTGAATATGGTAGACCCTCCTGCATCCCTCCAGGAAAAACTCCATGATCAATTACCTCTCTAAAATAGCTGTACACCAATGCACATGTCATGGAGATTAAAAAGAAAGAACTAGAGGTCTGTGTGTGGTTGCAATTATGGAGACATGGTGGGATAGCTTGCATGACTGGAATGCTGTCATGTACTTTTCAGAAAAGACCAGCAAGGTGAAGTTGAGGAGTTGCTGTTTATGTGAGAGAACATTTGGAATGTACCAAGCTCTACACAGGGGCGGAGGAGGAAAAAGTTAAGAGCCTGGTAAGGATTAAGGGGCATAATATGGGTGAAACTGTTGTGGGTATTTACTACAGGCCACCTAATCAGGAAGAGGAAGTTGATGAGGCCTCCTACAGACAGCTGGAAGTTTCCTCATGGGGGACTTCAACTATCCTGATATTTTCTGGAAAGGCAACACAGCTAGACATACATAGTCCAAGAGGTTCCTACAGAGCATTGAAGGTAACATTTTAATGCAGGTGGTGGAGGAGCCCACAAGGATGCTGTTGGACCTTGTACTAACAAAAAAAGAAGGACTGGTTCAGGGCAGCCTTCGCTGCAGTGATGGTGAGATGGTAGAATTCAGGATCCTACATGGAAGGAGTAGGTCAGCAAGTAGGATTATGACCCTGGACTCCAGGACAGACAAATTTCACCTTTTCTAAGACCTGCTTGGGAGGATCCCATGGGTTAGGGTTCTAGAGGGTAGGGGGCCCAAGAGACCTAGTCAGTATTCAAGCAACACTTCTGAGCTCAAGATCAGTGTGTCCTGAAGAACAGAAAATCAAGGAGGAAGACAACCTGCATGGATGAACAAGGAGCTCCTGGAAAAACTCAAAGAGAAGAAGGAAATTTATCGAATGTGGAAAAAGAGACTGGCCACTTGGGAGAAATATAGAGATGTAGTAAAGGAAGTAGGGATGTAACAAGGAAGTCTAAGGGCCACTTGAAATTAAAAATGGCAAGGGATGTCAAAGACGAGAAGGGCTTTTTCAAGTATCTAAACAACAAAAGTAAGACTAGGGAAAATGTAGGCCCACTGCTGGCATGAAGTGGAAGATACAGAGAAGGCAGAGTTACTGAATGTCTTCCTCACTTCAATCTTTACTGCTACAGCACTTCCTAATGTACCCCTGGGATATTCAGACCCTAGAGGCAGGAGAGAAATTCTTGCAAAAGGAAGACCCTCCCTTGGCTGAGGAGGATTGAGTTAGAGAATATCTAAGCAAACTCGACATCCACAAATCCATGGGCCCTGATGGCATGCACTCACAAGTGCTCAGGGACCTGGCAGATGTTATTGCTAGGTTGCTTTCAATCATCTTTCAGAGGTCATGAAGAACAGGAGAGGACCGGAGGAAAGCAAATACCACTCTATCTGCTAAAAGGGTAAGAAGGAGGACCCAGGGAACTACAGGCCCATCAGCCTCATATCCATCCCTGGAAAAGTGATAGAACAGCTTATTCTAGAGGTCATTAATAGGCATATGGAGGAGAAGAAGGTTATTTGGAGTAGTCAACATGGAAGAGAAAGTCATGCTTGACCAATCTGATGGCGTTCTATGATGGCATGCCCAGCTGGGTAGATGAGGGGAGAGCAGTGGATGTTGTCTACCTTGACTGCATCCAGGCTTTTCACACCATCTCTCATAGCATCCTTGTAAACAGTCTTAGGAAGTGTGTGTTGGATCTCTGGACTGTGAAGTTGATTGAGAACTGACTGAACGGAAGAGCTCAGAGGGTTGTGATAAGCTGTACAGAGTCTAGTTGGAGGCATGTAGCTAGCAGTGTGTCTCAAGGGTCAGTGCTTGGACCTGTCTTATTCAACATAGTCATCAGTGACCTGGCCATCAACAAATTTGGTGATGATCCAAAACTGGGAGGAGTGGCTGACACACCAGAAGGCTGCACTGCCATTTGGCAAGATCTGGACAGACTAGAGAATTGGGCAAAGTTGAACCAAATGAAGTTGAGCAAGGGCAACTGTGGGGTCTTACAGCTAGGAAGGAACAACCCCAAGCACCAGTACAGGTAATCTACTGAGAAGCAGCTCTGTGGAGAAGAACCTGTGAGTCCTGGTGGATAACAAGCTCTCCATGAGCCAGCAGTATGCCCTGGTGGCCAGGAAGGCCAGTGGTATTTGGGGCTGCATTAAGAAGCATGTGGCCAGCAAGTTGATGGAGGTTATGTCCTTATGCACAGGATAATGCCTAAGATTTCAGAAAATCCTACTTGTAGGAAGAATTTGACGAAAAACTGCTATATATAAAAAGGAATTAAACTAGAACACCAACTCCCTGTCCCTGAGCAGACAGAAGCCCATTTAACAATTTCACAGTGATCTTCAAACATTTAAGGGAAGCTCTGAAATTGAAAAAGGAATGAGTAAGAAAAAGAAAGACAGAAACAGAATTAGTAAGGGAAAAAGCATTCAGGTGCTCCTGCAGCTTCTAGACAAGAAGACGAGGGCTTGTATGAAATCCTAGAAACTCTCTCAAAAAAATTTCAAGCCACAAATATTTTATCTATAAAACATGTGGTTTTGCTTCATGTACCCAATAAATTTGGAGAAACAATTGATTTCTGTAATTGTCAAAACTTCAGAAAATAATTAAGTTCATGATGGATAATCTTGCACAAAAGGACAATGAAATTTTGGAGCCAGGTTGTTCACTTACCTGGTTCACTGTGTGGGTCCTAAGAGTGCCAAGGTTGTAGCAATGTAGAGAATGGACATGTGTAGCCAGTGCAGGGCAAAAGCAAGTAGAGCACACCTGATAGTCCACAATAATGCTATCTATGTAGAGCTTTTATTGGCAAATTGGTCTATTCCAGGAGTTGGTCTTTTCTCAAATTGTATTATTGTCTCATATGCTCTACTGGGGAATAGAGAAGGAAACAGGAAGCAGAAGAGCTATAAATGGAAAATTGAATTGTTGCATTGTTGTTTTTCTTCTCAGTATAGATTCCAGATAACTTCCATTAATCTGAAGAATAGGGCAGACAAAGAGATAAGCAATTATAAGGTTGAATCCTTAGGAGGAATTTCAGCTGAGCCTCTAAACACAGTCAGCACTGGGGACAGGAGTTAAAATTAGAGCCTGGTCCTCACATACAGTCTTCAGACTGAACTTAAAATTACATACCAGTATGAGCATAAATGTGCCCTGTCAAAGGTTGAGGGTATGTGCAGCGCTCATGAGTATACTGAAATCTGAACAGGTTTTTTGTGGAACACATGCAGAAATGACTTATCATGTATAACTGGGAAAACCTCACAATGCAAGGACAAATACACCAAAATGTCTTCAACTCAATTCTGAAGTAGGCATAGAGGTGCAAATGAAAACTTGAAAGTGCTTTGGAAAAAAAGAATCATTAAAACAAGGGGCTGCATGCAATTACTGGGGAAGGAGAAAAAAATTGCCAAGCCTGTGGAGAATAAAAGAAAGGAAAAAACCCCACCGAACTACATCTAAGTCTCCCTTCAAGGAATCAAAATCCCAGACTTGGTTCACGTATGTCATTAGTATCCCACAGAACAAGCCATTTATGAAATGAAGAAAAGATGCACAGGCAAAGCAAAAGCACACTAACATATAGGACAGTGAGTGCCAAACAGGTAACAAAACATTAGTGACAATATTAGTACAGAAAAGCATACACAGCACTATGCAGAAGAGGAAAACAAAACTAAAATCCAACAAGATGAACCAAATGAGAGCTATAAACACAGTCCTAACACTGTGAGAACCAAGCAAATACTGAAGGTGAAAAATATACCAGCTGAGTTTTCAGATAGGATGTACAATGGAAAAGTTACACTTTCAGCTGAATTAAGTGTACAATGAACCTAAGGATGCTAAACCTAGTAAAGATTATTCACCACAGACATATAAACATTTTCCCAGCTTAAAAAATCAGCACTCTACAGTCAAAAATACGGAGATAAGACAAGACCTGGCAGCTTTTTGGCAGCAAACCTATTCAAAGGTTTTCCGGATATTTTTAAAGGATGGCAATTACATTAAAAAATGATTCAGCCAGTTCAGCTGAGTACTCACATTACCCAGGAGCAAGAATCACAGTGAGAAATAAGGTGTTGAGCTCATCGGGGTTACATGCTGACCACATAGAATTCAAGCAAGCCGTGTGCTTAAGAATAGCTGTTAGATTCGAAAACTGTAACACAAATAATGTCATTTCATTAATCTAATTTGAAATGCGCTGAAGGCATTATTGCCAAGGTATTAGACGTGATTTTTTAAATTATTATTATTTTTCATTCCCCTTAGTTAAGGTGAGCAGAGAAAGCTCTGGTCTTCCTTGCCTGTCAACAATTCAAGATACCAGTTACAGACTGTGCTTCCAAATCCTTTAAAACAGAATGAAGGGAAAACAGCACAACTGTACACTTAAGCTGTCACTCTGCAATTAAGGAACTATGACTAATGTCACTGGCAAATGAGGCAAGTTAGCTCACTTCTTCTAACTTTCATGACTCTTAGCTTATACATGTTTTCCAATTAGACAATTTAATCTCTGTAGCCAGAGTTTTCTGGCTTCCATAGTACCTTGCATAACCAATTCTACAGTTACTGTAACAAACTAAGAAGCAAAAAGCACCATATAGAGCACACATCTGCCATTCAATGTAAGACATTAACACTCAACATACTTTTCATAACAAGGCTGTGCGCAGCTTTGTTTTCCATGGAGCAACCTCCCTGACCTTTCTCAAGTGGTGCGGCATGTTATACTAAAGAGAAAACAGACTGCATCATTTATTTCAAGAACCAGGGAAAGGAGCCTACGGCCAGAGCTCCCCACTGTTTTATTCCACAGTAGCAGTGTATGTCTTTAACAGGGGGAAGTTAACAGGCCATTAAAAAAGGGTGGAGAGTGAGAATGAATCCCTAGGTAGGGCTGGAAAGTAAAACCCTGGTGAGTCACTTGTAGACTGATTGAAGGAAAGAACAGTTGAGGCTCTCAGAGAAAGGTGAAAAAATCATGAGCAGCACAAGCCAAGGAGGGCAACTAAACCTCTACAGAGCTAGGTGGAAAGGGTGTGCCGGATCCTCTGCTTAAGCTAATACCAACTTGGTTTACGTTAATTGCAGACTGTCATTACATTACTTTCCACACCACAATAAATATGCTCTTCTCTGATGACTCCAACTATTAATTTGTTTTCCCAGTTCACATGGCAAGCTAGGACTTCACTGATCTGAGGCACAATACAGTTTAACCCAGGTCTCAATTATCTCTAATCATGCTGTGAGGAGGTAGAAGTTCTCAGCACTAGTGGAGTTGTAATTTAAACAGAGAAGGCAGATGAATTTTTTTTCATTAATACTCTTAATACTACCACTTCCTAGCTTCTGCATGCTTGTCTTTACCACCCTCATATTATGTAATTACGGTATTTATAGTATATATGATATCCACATTTTATCTGGCATTTGAAATTTTATGTTAAATTGGTATAATTGATGTCTCAATTTCTGTCCCTACTTCTATGCAAGAAATCAAGAAGAAAGGGTAACACCGGAGAGATGATATCCATTGTCAGAATTGTGGGTCAAATAACACATATGTAGGATTTGCTGCCACAAGACAAACTTCTAGTGATGAATGTATTGGTATAGATTTTTTGTACAAGATCAAAATGTTAGTCAGAAGAATATTTGTTGGTCAGATCCTTGGCTGTAATTAAGTTCCAATAACCTCCTATAAAATGAGCTGGTCTATATCAACTCTACAGATCTATCCTTAAATAAATTTCCCCATTATCTGATGCTGAGATGCCAAGGTAAGCTTCTGGGTTTCACACAGAATAGTAAGTGAAAACCAGACAAAAACACAGGAAAAAAGCAAAAATACTTTCAATACCTCCCTGAGCATTCCATCCCATAAACAAATGTGCTTTGTTTTAGTGTCAGGCAACACCAAAACTGTGGTCCCTTAGTGGATTCCTGGTGAACATTAACAATGAAGACAGCTGCTTAAGTTTCTGCTATTAAAATACTTCAAAATTTGCTTCTAAGATTTCTTTACCCTCACATAACTGAAGAGATCTTGCTCGCTTTTATCGCTGTACCATCTGGGAAACTCAAAAGTCCAACTTCTTATTTTTAATCTACCAGAACCACTTGGAGCAACCACCTACATGACTAATGAACCTGTTTACCTCAACCCTTCTGGTTTTTGTGATGCTCCCAACTACAGATACGACTTCCCCAGCAATCACTAAAAACTCAGCCTGATAACTTTCAAAATATCATAAGCCACTAACAGAGTGACCTGAATTCTTTCTGCACCTGGTTTTTTATTACCAATTTCACCCAGAGGTGAATTCCTCCTGGAGAGGGAGGAAGAGAAAGAGCCTCTATGGTTGGGCAAGCTGAACACTAGAACATAGTTTGAATGTCACTACAACCTGGAGATCAAAAATTTCAGTCTGAGCAGTAGGAATCATAAAAAGTTCAGAACGTGCAAAGTCTTGAGGAAAATATCTAAGCAACATCTTTTGAAACCTTCAACTACAACCTTCACAGCAGCTATATAAAAGTGCGTATTAGTAAATGCGTAGTGAAGTAGCATATTCAAGTCTGACATATATTGTTCTAGCCACAAAGGGTTATAATGAGTGAAAACTAAAAACTGTCTTAGAATAAGGAATACGTGTTTGATATTACCACACTGGTTAGCACCAACTCCAGTAAAAGAGACAGGGCAAAGAATAGTTTTGACACCACTGACACACCTAGTCATCCTAGGTACAGACACCCTCATCCCCTTCAACAGATGAGTATCAAAAACACTAATTGCCCCCTCAGAAACTCCTCCCTTTACCAATAGTCCCTTGCTGCAGTATACCCAATGGGAAACTAGAAGCTCTCTCCAAATGTATTGAAGTAACACCAGAATATCCTGGTATTGTTATTCCTCTCTTGCAGACATGGGTGCAACTGAGAAGGGAAGCAAGTTCTGCTAATTCTGATCATCATAGGTAGCCCATTGCTACAGGTATATGCTCATTAGTTGCTGAAAGCCTGGTTTATTGGGTGGCTTGTTTAATTGCTTAAGTGAGACTAGTGTATATTTATTTAATACACGTAAACAAGATATCATTTGCCTTCTCTATGTACAGATGAATTTATGAGTACTGGCACAGAATAAAACAAAGTTCTATGGGCAGGAAATCCAGTCTTTTCTTTTCTCTTGGTCTGCTGAAGCATGAAGATATAGATCCAGGGTGTATAAACAGCTTACTACTGATGATGAAGATGTAACTTCATTAAACATCCTGGATATTTTGACAGGGAACATGCTTCACGCTATAGCAGACCAATATGTTGACTTAAGCACCCCAATTTTGCCATAGCAAGCTACTATAGCACAAGGCCTGAATGAAGCAGGTAAAAGTTCCAGCAC
>VZTU01019848.1:70718-85847 GCA_013400835.1 Zapornia atra | reverse complement strand
CCCTGACACAACCTGAGGCCGTTCCCTCTCATCCCACTGCTAATTACTGGGGAGAAGGGCCCAACCCCTCGCTCTCCCTCCTTGCAGGGAGCCATCAGGTCTCCCCTCAGGCTCCTTGCCGCCAGCTGCTCCCCTCACGCTGGCGCTCCATAGAATCATAGAATGGGCTGGGGTGGAAGGGAACCCNGGGGAACCGCCGACTCCTCCCGGTGCAAAGGGAGCGGGGAACGGAATGAATCTGACAGGGGGCTTGCCCGGAGCGGCGGGGAGCCGGGCGTTCCCGCAGCAGGGGTTAACCCCGCCCCGCCGCGGGAGGGAAGGGGCCGGCCGGTGCGAGGGAGCCGGGGGACCCCTCCGGCGCCGCCTCACCTCTGCGCCAGGGCCTTGCGCTGCCCGGGGGCCGGCGCCGC
Source organism: Zapornia atra (assembly GCA_013400835.1). Lineage (NCBI taxonomy): Eukaryota > Metazoa > Chordata > Aves > Gruiformes > Rallidae > Zapornia > Zapornia atra. Next base: position 85,437 of record VZTU01019848.1, on the reverse strand, counting down.
GCTCTCCACCCGNTGCAGCGGCCCCCGTGCCCGCCGCCCCGACATGGTCGCTAGGCAACGGTCGCGGCGGCGCTGAGGGATGCTGTCACTTCCGGTGCGCGCCGCACGCCGGGAGCTGTAGGAGGCGGGGGGCGCCGCGAGGCCTCTGCCCCTTACCGGGGCTCGCCGGGCCCGGACTGGGCACGGTGGGGGCTGTTCCCGCTGCCGAGGGGCACCCGCCGGGCACGGGCGCACGTTTTGCGCTTGCCGGTCGTCGCTTCTCAGCCCGAAACGGCCCCGCGTGCAGGCCAGGCCGCGGTGGGTGCCCCGGCCCCCCCTACTGCTGCCGCTTGGGAGGGCAGAAACGGCGCCGGGCGCGCCGCGAGAGAGAACCGGCGCGTCACCGGTGAGGGAGGCACAGTCCGCACCGAGCAGATGCGGTTCGAGCCGCGCCTCAGAGAACAGCCGTGGTGAACACGGCTGGGACACGCTGCACGACCCCTTGGCTTGACCAGAAAGCCCCTTCTCTGCCAGGAAACGGCTTTTCCCCATCTCGGGGAGCGGGTCAGTTGGGTGGTTCCCCCCCTCCCCGGCCTTTTGAAACTCTCAGAATTCAGAAATACAGTCGGAAAGCAGCAGCCTGCCCAGCGTGTGCTGAATCCTCAGGCACAGAGCAGGAGCAACCCTTTCTCCCAGACAGACCCACAGACCCAAACTCACTAGCGATGGGAAAACAAGGAACACGCTCCAGCCACCTCCACAACCCCTTGCCCAAGGCACGAGAAGAATTTCACGTTCCGAAGCACAAGCATCCTTCATTCAACCTGCTCGTTCATCCCTCCCGACCCACGCAGCAGTTTCACCACTTGTTCATCCCCAGGGGGTTATTTTCACGCACGTCCTCTCACGATGAGGTTCCCCTCTCTCCTTAGGACTGCCCTTGGGACATGTTTGCAGAGAAATAAACGCATCCAGGGAGATCGTGCCATGGTATTTAATGCACCGGCAGTGCTTCCTGGCGAGGGCAGAGCTGCAGCCTCAGTAGGACGCTTCAGGCAGGACAGACAATCCAATGAAATACGGAAACATCCTCGTGCTGTCAGCCCTGGGTATTTCGGGAAGTCGGGCCGAGGCAGCTCGGGGTCTGGTCTTCTGGAGGACAGAAGACAGGCCCTGGTACTCCATGGATGCTGTCCTTTTCCAGCAGCGTTTCAAGGCGGTCTTCATCGTCTCTTTCCACGGGCTCTGGCAGGGGTGGATCCGTGTCTGCTCACGCAGCGCCTGTCGCAGCGAGGCTGCTGGAGGAGACAACCGGAGCGTCGCGCTGACCTCCCAGGGCAGGGAGGGCAGCCCGGCTCCCTGCACTGCAGCCGCGGGCACGCACGGAGGGGTCAGGACGCCTCCNCGCCATGGCCGAGGCGGCTTCGCAGGTAGCGGAACCCCGCCGGGGAGGCTGGGGATCCCGCAGCGCATCCCGGGCCGGGCCGGGCTGGGCTGGGCTGGGCTGGTGCTGGCTCGGTGCTAGCTCGGTGCTAGCTCGGTGCTGGCTCCTCTCCAGCAGGCGAGGGACGCGGGTGTGCCAAGTTGCCGCATCCCGCTTTTCGCCTCCGCATCGTGCCCTGGGGGGAAAGGGACCTGCTCTGCCTCTCTGCTGTGATTTATTTTGAGCTCCACCGCTACTGACCGGCTGTGTTGTTCTCCTTTCCACAGGATCTCTTGCTGGCTGCAGCGTTTGTCTCCGATGCGCAGTACAACAGGAACATCCCCTTCAAGACCTCTCCGGAGGCAGTCAGGTAAGGAGGTCTGCATCCCTGCAAACACCCACGCTGATATACTGGAGCAAGGCTCTGTGCTGGTCTCACAGTGCTGCGGGGTGCTTAAATTGGGATGGGGAGAGCCAACCACAGCCACATCGGATGAACAACAAAGCCTGGGGAGTTCAGGCTCACCAGCTGAGTGCTGGGAGGTTGGGTGGGTGGGATGCAAAGAACTGGGTTTAGGCTGAAATGTGTCTGTTGGGTGTATCTGTGTGTTGAGGATGAGCAAGGGAATAAAAAAAATAGGATTTGTGGGGTTTTTTTTTCTAGAGGGAAAAATAAATTTAAATCTTTCCTGCCTGAAGCTGTAGCACTCTGTGGGGATGAAGAGCATGGGAAGCTTCATCAGCCCTTGCCTGCATGGAATGGGGTGGCAAACTGAGGCTGTGCTGGGTGTAAGCAGCAGGGTTTTGGTAGCAGGGGGTTGCAGGGTTGGCCTGTGTGGGAGAGCAGCCCCATGACAGGTGGTCACAGCCATTGCCAGCTGGCCTGGCAGTGTGTGGCATCAGCCCACCACCCACCCAACCTTCTGCTGATGGCATGGGTGCTCAGGTGTACTTCAGAAAGGGCAGGAGCTGCAGGGGTGGGAGTAATCAAAAGTTTCCTTAATTGGTGGTAAGTGTAGCTAATTTAGAAAGGAAAGGTGATGCAAAGACTGCCAGAAGGGCAGTGTGTGAGCATCGATGGCTCCTGTAGCCCTCCCTGCAACACCCTTGCTTTTTATATAGCTCTAGTATCTTAGCCAGTGAGGCTTCCTGGGCATCTTAAAAACACCAGTGTGGTTACATGTGTTTGTTACCAAGGCTCTGAGCAGGTGTATGCTGCAGTGTAGCTGTAATGTCTCTCAGCTTTGGAAAATCAGCCTGTGTGCATATAGCTTGTCCTGCCTCCGTATGCTTGGCATGAACGATAGAAGTGATCAGGTTTTACATGGGCTGTGTCTTGATGTTGTTATTAGGGGCATAACATCACCTATAACCACCTGCCCTCTATGCAGCCTGTGTGCAGGTAGCTAGCAGGGAGGGGAGATGTCTGTTTGGAGGTCCCGGCAGCTTTTCTGTGTTTTTATTGGCAGAGAAACATTATGCCCCATCGACGTAGCCTGCAGCTCCCAAAGGAGCCACTGTGGCATGCCACCCTGTGACACCTCCTGTGGGAGGCTTAGAGCTGGATGTGTTCATGGTCATTGCTGGTGTGCTGCCACAGAGGACAGAATACTGCTTGAGCTGTGTAGGAAAAACACTTACTGTGCAACTCCAAGCTTGCCTGTGGTGGCTTTTCTTATCTCCTTGGTTTTTAACCCCCAAAGAAGGGATGTTAGGTAACTCATGAGACATAGTTTGCAAGTCATGTGGATACCTGTGCTAGCAGAAGCTTGCACTCAAGGAGCAAGGTAATTACAAAAAGGAAGCAGCTGTGCCACATCTGTATGTTGCAGTTTTAACTGGCACTGAAGAACTCCTGTGGTGCATCTGCCTGGGCTTTTTGCTCCCCAAAAGGAAGTATAGTGTCTATTAGCTTTGGGCCTATAAGGCAGGGCCAGGAAACAAGTTACCAAATCCCTGACCAGCAAAAAACATGCTACTGCTATCTTTCTTCCTCTGTGACTGTTTGGGACAGCATATGCTGCTCTTCCGAGATGCACTTGGTGAGACCATGGGTGTGTGCAATGCAACCTTTAATGATGGTGCTGTGCCTTCTTTCTGCAGGCTCTATTACCTCTATAACCACTGGATCATGCGGACAGCCACCTACTTCTTCATCTTTCTCAACCTGTCCCTTGCAGTGTTTGAAGAGCCTGCTGTGTATCCCCTCCCATTCCTGGTGAGTTCCCAGGCCGTGTAGAAACAGCAGTGCAGTTCCTGTTGTGCTGCTTGGTAGAGCAAGCAGGGGCTTCTTGCTTGATAGAAGCTGCTGAGATGTCAAGAGATAAGTGCTGCTGCTCTTTATTTTGATACCTTTTGTCTGCTGAAATGGAAGCCAGAAGAAATGGCTATAGGAGCTAAACAGGGTCTGTGGAAGCCATCGTGGGCATCAGCAGTGGCTGATGTGACCTTGGACAGTAATGTTGCTTCTCAGCATCTCTGAGAACAATTCCAGCCTTCCCTGTGGCAAGCACAGTCCTCGTGTCTCAAAGCAGAAGTGGAGTGTTCCCTTTGGGACTGATTTTTCTGAGACCTTTTTGTTCTGCTCCAGTGTGTTTGAGTGGGATGTACTCCTGAATCCTGAGCAAATACAGAGGTGCAAAAAGAGGCCTGAGACTATTGCTCAGTGCCAGATACATGTGCCTGTAAAACAACCAGCAGCCAGAACCCACCAGAATAAACTTTATACTGAGTCCAGCTGTGTTCTCCTGTGCCCATGGCTGAGCATCCTCATTGGTGTACAGAGAGCTGGCCCTGCTCTTGGCTGCCCTGACTCAGGCAGGTCACAGGTGCCTACGATTTATTTTCAAGTAGTAAATCTCCTCCTACAGTTAGGAGTAGAGCTCCCTGAGCTACCTAAATTAATTAGTTGAAACTTCTGTACCACACTTCTGCAGTTTTCTTCCACTTCATTGACTGTTCTTGTCTTTCCCCTGAGTGCTGTTTATTAATGTGGTCTGTAGCTGCTGTGTCTTCTGTCATCTAACTGTCCCTAAACATTAACTATGCACAGCATGAGAAACAGAATCTCTTTGGGGAGTGACCCAGGCAGGAGAAGGCTTGCATGCAGTCTCCTGTCAACAGGGTACAACCCTGCCTCTTAGAATCCTCTCCAATTCCTCCTTTCTTGCCCCCATGGTTACCTTGTACAGGTGTGCTTCTGGCTTGGTGCCTATTTGGATACCAGTCCTGGTTCCTCTCCTGGGCCCTGTGTTTCCTATGGCTCAGATACAATACTCCTCTCTCTGCAGGTCACTTCCCTGGCAGAGGTGGTGTGCCTTCTGGTGTTCTTTGGCCGACTGACACACTTTGCAAAAGTCACCCCTCGCAATGTCTTTTGGAAGGATACCAAGAACATCTGCATCATGGTTGCAATCCTGGTGAGTTAGGCCCAGGGGAGCCTCCAAGGCTGATGCAGCCAACTTGGAGGCAGCTTTTTCCTCCTGTTGCTTTCCTGGTAGCATAGGCCTGATGTGCAAGGGCTCTAGAAGAGCTGTGGCCAAATCAACCAACAGTTGGGCTTGTTCTCCCCAGCCTGTTATGTGCTTACCTATCCTGTATCAGCTGACCCTGCTGCCTTCATGGTCTAGACCTGTTTCCACTGCTGCTTCTGGGACTACTTCTCTTTTCCTGCAGCTATCCCTAACAGACTTGGCTATATATGGGGTGCTCAGAATATACAATGTGAGGAGCATTCGATGGTCAAGAATTGTGAGGCCCATCTTCCTGATCAACTTTGCTGAGAGTCGCCAGGTAAGGACGAGGCCTGGTGGGCCTGCTGGTGTGGGGTCCTGCTGCTTTCTGAGACCAGGGGAGTTCGTAGAAAGGGCTTTTGTGTAGAAATGGTGGAACTTGGGTTTCAGTGTGTGAAGGTTTCTCTCAGAGGTGGCCTGAAGCAGTAAGTTGAGGTGGATAAAAGGGGATGTGCTCACTGGTGCTGCTGGGGTGCTGTGTGAGGTACTGAAAGGCTTCTCCCTGTACCTCTGGGCTGTGTTATTGCTGCTGAGAGCTCAGAGCATGCTTGGGACCAGACTTAGAACTTCTTGTGAGATGTGGTGCTGTGATGATTTTGAGGAAGATCACACTTAACTAAGAGTGCATGGAGAAGGAAAAATGCTTCTTGTAAAGTCAGCCCATGGGCTGGGCTCAGCCTGGCCTGCAAGGAGGAGCAGTCCCTGTTTCCAAGCAGTTAGAACCTGTCCTCAGGAGGTGTAAACGTGAGCAGAACCACAGGTGAGAACTGTTTCTCCCTGGGTCGGGGGCCAGGTTACTTATTGCTGGGAGTCTCCTGGGCAAACAAGCACCAGTGTCACCCCGTTCCCAGAAACTGAGCTTACAGTTCAGGTGGGTGATTTGGACTCTGATTCCTCTTGTCACAGGGAGATCTTTGCCCTGCTGCCTGAGCCTGTTCTGGTCTTGACTTACAAATTAATAATCTAGCATGCTGTGGGGGCCTAGGAGAGGGAGCAGTTGAACACTTGGGCTCAGAGCGTGTTTTGTAGCCTGGAGTGAAGGGCTTCCACCCCTGACTAGTCCCTTACAGCAAGAGCATCCACAAGGCCCTCCAAACCTTGGCTTGTTGAGTTCATGACAGTGTGTAGATAAGGCCTCTTCTATCACCTGCTCTGGGGAATGAGGGGAAAAGCCTGGTGCTCTTGCACAGGTTTTAGCAGAACAGTTGCTACATCTGGGAGAGAATCTCTCCTGCCTGTGTCCTGCTTTGCTTGTCTGTCTGTCTTTGTTCCAGATGGGATGGTGAGGGGGAAAACAGATACCACCTTGCCCCTAAATGCTTCTCTTCTCCTTGCCAGATTCGGAGAGCTTTCCGCAGCATCCGCAACACACTGCCAGAGATCACCTACGTCTTCTTGCTCTTCATGTTTAGCCTTCTCATGTTCTCCCTCATGGCCTTGAAGCTGTTTGGAGAGAGGTGTGAATCCTTCTTTTTCTCAGAGCTGGGTGGGAAGAATGTGTGGGATGTTTCCAGACAGGAGGGAATCCAAACAATCAGTGGTGAATACAAGCACTGCTGATACGTGCACGTTCCTGTGGTGGGGCATGTGATCTCTGTGCTTAACTTCAGATGGGACTTCTCCTCCTAGGAATCTCCAAACAGCAGAAGGCTTGCCGTATTTCAGAAACTACTTGGAAATTGTGTTTGACCTCTACGTGCTGGTGACAACAGCAAACAGCCCGGATGTCATGTATGTACACTGAGCTTGTTATCTGTCTGTTGCTGGGGTCCTGCTCCAAGCAGCAGGATCTCTGGCTAGACCCAGAAATACCCTGTTTTGCATCACAAAGTGTTCCAGAGCTGCAGCAGGGCTCTTGCTTCTCCAGCCTGCGGGCGTTTCATGCACTGTCAGATGTCTGGTTTAGAAATGGCTCTGAGCCAGAATCTGAGGTTGGAAAGACTTGGGGAAAAGACGTACTAAATACTGCTTTCCAAATGACCCAGTACTTGATGGAGGCTTAAACTGAGGGGACAAATACACCCACTCTTTGGTTAAAACCTATCTAAAATAGTACTTGGAAATCCAGTTGTAAGGCAGTGTTCTTGTGGTTTCTTTAATTTCCCTTGTCTGCCTGCCTAGTGAGTAGCAACCTTTCTCTGCCCCTCTCTAGGATGCCAGCATTTGACTTCAGCTCATGGTATGCACTGTTCTTCATTGCCTTTGTCATTGTCAACACTTACATCTTCATGTCCCTCTTCCTGGCTGTTGTGTACAACAACTACAAGAAACACCTGAAGGTAATGTTTGGAGGGGTGACCTGTGATCAGCCACCCTGCTGTTGTGTATGAGCTTGTAAGGAGGCACCTGCCTTTCCCTTGTAATGATTCTGCTTGTGGGGAATGCAGAGAAGGGCTACAGCTGCTGCCTTTCCTGAGGAGTAACAGGCACAGACCCACCTCTTGTATCATGGGGATTGTTGCAAATCCTTCTTTTAGCACTTAAATTGATTCTATGCACCTGTGGTCCCAAGAAGCTGCATCAGATGGGAGGCACATGTCTCTGTATTACCACTGTTAGTCCTGGTGTTAAAGCCCTGTCTTTCTACAGGAGACTTTTCCAGGTGGCAGCATGCACACACTCTTAAAGCACAGGGAGTGCAGAGGGAGGGCTGAGTGAATAGGAACTCTAGAGACCAAAGGGTGAGAGCTGGAAATTGCTGGCTGCTCCCATGAGGGGATTGCTTTTTCTCAGTAAGCAGCCTGCTAGGTCTTCCTGGAGACTGCAGTCTCCTAAGAGTAGAAGGTTCTTCAGCCTGCTCATAATTGTGTGCCGAAGAGGATTTCCACCCCTGATTTCAGCAGTATTCACTCATGGATAGGAAGCATGTGTGGACACATCCTCTTGGCTTCTGTGGACATGCAGATCTCGTGATCTTTGAGAGATATCCCACTGCGGCCCCCCACCCCCTTCCTGTTAGCTGCTATCCTTTTGTCTTCCTTTTTTTTAATATATCTCCCAGCAACCAACAGTCTAGTGGTCCTTCCAGAGCACTGTGGAGGGCCCATAGTGGCCTGTCACTCACACTGACTGTGCGGTACTCTAATACCACACCACGTGTGCTCCTCTGCATCTCTGTACCTTGGAAGTAAGGCTTAGTACTTGGTTTGGGTTGGGCATTTTTAGGAGAGGGAAGGGTGGCTGAATCCCTGTGTTCTCTTCAGAATGAGATCCGTAAGCTTGCTTACATGAAGCGCCGCAAGATGGTAGAGGCCTTCAACCTCCTGAAGGAAGAGGAAGGAGGGCAGTTTGTGGTTAGAGAAGCCCAGTGGAAGCAGCTTGTCAAGCTTGTGGCTCCTGAGATCAGCAACTCCCACCGAGAGCTGCTGCTGTGCATCTCAGACGATGAGCAGAAGGGTTACATAGGTGAGCAGCAGGCCCAAGGGATTGGGGAGGAGCCCAGGGTCAGGAGCCCAGCACCTCAAGGGTTTTGCCATTGGGACCTGTGGACCCAGACCCCTCTTCCTGCTTCTCTCTCAGGCTGCTTAGCTCCTGAAAGGTTCCTTCTGCCCGTGCTGTAGCCTGTCTTGTGGGCAGCTCTTTGTGGCTGTTTGACATCAGGCCAAGCTCATCATATGGAAAGGGACCTCCTGTCCTCAGACAAGACACAGGAAGCCTCCCTTGTTATCAGATTCCTCGAAGAAATGTGGCTTCCCACACGTTCCTCTGGAGCTGTTTGTTCCACTCCTGCTGCAGATGGTGTATCAGGAGTGATGTCAGCTCAGTCTCCTGACACTACACCAGGCCCACCCTGACCATTAAAGGTCTGTGTTGGCTGTTGGCCTACAGCTAATCCCCTGGAGACAGGGCAGAGGAGCTGAGTCCAGCCTGCCTGCTGGTGGGTCTCACTTTAGGCATGTGCATTGCCTGCTGCAGTAAACAGATAACTGAGCCCAGATCACTACAGCTTGCCTGGACATAGTTTGTCTCTGCCAGATGCTGTCCCTTTTTAATGACAGCGGATTGAGGTGTTGTGCTCTCCCCTCCTGCAGACAAGAAGTCCTTTGTGCAGCTGGCAGATCTCCTCAACATCCAGGTGGTGATGCTGAAGATCCGCAGCCACCCGCTGGGGCAGTGGATGCCCCATGTTTACAAGTCAGCAGTGAGCCAGTTCCTACGCAGCATGGTGAGGCACAGGTAAGCTGCTGCTGCAGAGCAACCAGCCCCTGGCATTCGAAGGGCTGTGGAGCAGCAGTGCTGCAAACAGACTCATCTGGCTGTTGTGCTGGAGAGTGCAAGCTGTGTTTAGGTAAATATCAGGGGTTCTGTTTTTCGAAGTGTTCTGTGGACCAGCTCTGCTCTTAACCTACCTGCAGTGGTGTGGAGAAACTAGACTTGGTGAGTCCCTACCTCTTCCAGTCCTGCTTGTTCAGACCTTCTCTAGGTGCTGAGTGTAAGTAGTTCTTACCAAAAGCAAGGAGTGGCCTGCATTGAGGGAGCAGATGAGCTACACATGCTGTTCTACATCAGAGTGTTCCCAGAACTGGAAAATCCCTGAGACTGGAAGGAACATCTAGAGATGACACACTCAAGGCAGAGTTAGCTGGAGTAGGCTGCTCAAGGCTATGTCTAGTTGGTTTTTGAGTATCTCCAAGGATGGAGACTAACCTCGTGGCAACCTGTCCTGGTGTGTGACCACCCTTGGCTTAAAGAAAAAGCTTATTTATTTAAATGGAAAATCCAGCGTTTCAATTTGTGCCTCTTGCCTCTTGTGCTTTCCCTGGATTCTGCTGAGAAGAGCCTGGCTCCAACTTCTGTGTGCCTGCCCCTCAGGTATTTATACATATGTGTGAGATGCTGTGGCCCTTCTCTCCTCCAGGCTGCACAGTCCCAGCGCTCTCCTCATCATGTGTCAGACAATCCTACCCTTTAGCTGTTTCTGTGATGCTTTGCTATGCTCACCCTAGTATGTTCATGTCTCTTGTACTGGGGAGCCCAGTTGTGGACACAGGACTCCAAAAGTGGCCTCACCAGTACCAAGCAGATGGGGCAAGGGAAAGAAATTGCTTCCCTGGAGTGCTAACAACACTCCTCCTGATGGAGCCTGGGATGCTGTTGGCCGCCTTTGCTGCTGCCTTGGGCTTAGCTTGCCCACTGAGACCACCCCAGATCCTCTGCAGAGCTGTTCTTCAGGTGGTTGACCCCTAGCCTGCACTGGTGCTTGAGGCTATTCCTCCTTAGGAGCAGGACTTCATTTCCTCTGCCCCCATTCCCAGCCTGTCCAGTCCCTCTGACTGCAGCACACCCGTCTGGTGTAGCAGTTCTGTATCCTCTTCAGTTCTACTCATCCAGTCTTCCCGCTTGGGAAACACTGCTTGACTTGGACATGGCTGCAGTCAGTCTCTAAGGGTTTGTGTAACACTGAGAGCATCGGCAGTCGTGTACCTTGAAGGCTTGTGCTCTGCTCTGTGTGGGACCTCAAGGCAAAGTTAGATGCTGTGGTTAACATCCCAAAACTCTTGGGTTTGGGGAGAAGTGGTGTGTAAAGGCAGCTTATTGAGATGGCAACTTCTGAGAGAGGAGGTGAGGACCTCCTGAAGTAACTGTGTAACTTCCTGCCTTGGGAGTGGCGAGCTGATTCCTCTCTTTCTTCTTGCAGGGGATTTGTGTGGACTTACGATGTGATCATTCTGATAAACGCTATCTTCATCGCTCTGGATGAGGAAACCCCCTATATCTCTTATGCAGAGTGGGTCTTCCTTGCCTTGTACGTGCTTGAGATACTCCTCAAAGTGTATGCCTACGAACCCAGGGCGTTCTTTGGCAGAAACCAGTTCTGGAACTGGTGAGTGGGAGGAACGCTTGTGTTAAAGGTGGTGGGAGGTGTGAGGAGATCTTTGTGTGCAGCTCCTTGAACTGAAGGTCTCCAGAGATGGGCTGCCTGACCCTAACTCAAGTGCTGGGGTGCACTTAAAATGACTGTATGCATCAGGATGTCATGCTCTTTCCGGGCCCAACCTGGCTCTGACAGACTACTGTCCTCTGCCCCACTCCATCTCTGTCAGAAGCAACCCTGCCACATGTGAAGGTAGCCACTGGGCAGGGGAAAGCGTTTGGCCAAACAAGGCTTTCCCATTTTCCCACTCCACAAACAGCTTGGGGTGATGCAGGGCTGTCTGGCACAGACATGAGGAAGAGGAGTCTCAGTTTGTGTTGTGCAGCAGCTCTTAAGTGCCCCAGCTTGCCCACAGATCTAACGGTGCTGCCTTCCCTCGTGCTAGGTTTGATACCCTCATCATCTTTGCTGCCCTGACTGCAACGGTACTCAATGCCACCCTGAAGTCGAGTAAGTGCAGCTTGAGCAGTCTGCATGCCTCTGGGGAACTCGGTGGTCTTGAGTTGTCTTTTGCCATCACCTCGGGCTCGGGAGGCTTGCTGAGAAGACAAGGAATCCCCACAGGGGTTTGAAGAACTAACCCAGCCTCTCTCTCTTTAATACCTACCTGTTATAAACAGCATTTAACAGGACATAACCATAATGTGCATAAGAACATTCTCTATCTCCATACTTTCCTGCTCTTTTTTCAAAGGAAGATAACCCTTTTCTCCTTTCTCAGCCACAAAGTACAACAGCCAGCAGGTCCTGGACATTGTCTTCATCTTACGGGTCCTCAGGCTAATCAGGATTGTCGACAGCATTCAAAGGTAACAANGTGTGAAGCTGTGCACGAGGCTGGGTGAGACCATGCCTTGAGTTGCTCCACACAGCTGTTTTGGACAGCAACCATGGTTGCGCAGCAAAGCATGCCAAGGCCTTGTGCCAGCGTGCCCAGGATAAGCCCAGGTGCTGCAGCCTCTCTGGAGACTTCCTTATAAGTAAGGACATGTGGGGAGTGTGTGCTGTGTGGGGTGTGACAAGCAAGGTGTTCTCATGAGTTGTTTGCTGTAGGTTCCGGGTCATCATGAACACGCTGATCAACATCGTACCGACAATGCTGACGTTTGGAGGGCTGACTCTGGTAAGAAACCTTGTTCTCTTGGCTCAGAGCACTCCACTCTTACAGGAATGGGTCTTAAGTCTCACACCTATGCTGTTTTCAAGAGGATAAATATAAATCTGAGATAGCTGGCCTTTGAAACTGTCTGGTTCACTTGTGGTCCCTGCACATGGAAATATGTTGTGTCCCTGCTAGTTTCCAGGTCAGGATGTTGTCTCTTGCTCCATGGGGTGGTGAGGATGTTCTGTGCAGTCTGGGCTTCATACTCTAAGGCATCGATCTGATTTGGACAAGAAGCTGAATGAGAAACCTGTTTCTCAAATTTCCTAAAAAAAAGTCTCTTTCTGATTGAAGGAATATTTCACTTCCGTGTATTTGACCTGTATAGTTCTTGGCTCCTTATTCCTACCTGGTAATTGTCCTTGAGCAGCTTGGATCTCTTACTCTGTGCTGTTCCTCAGCAGCTTGCCATGCCTGTGGAAACTGGAGAGCCTACTGGAACCCCAACAGAGCTTGCTGTTCTCTGGAAAAGCAAGCAACGTGGTTTCTCTTCCCAGGTTGTGTACTGTGTCTTTGCTATCATTGGCATGGAGCTGTTCCAGGGGAAAATCCAGTTCTTCCCTGCAGACTCCAATGCTCCTCATGCCTTGGAATGTGGAAACCCAGCTCTGAAGGATTCTCTGTTTGCCCGTGGGAAGTACTGCAAGAACAACTTCAACAACTTTGCGTCGTCCTTCATCGTCCTGATGGAGCTCACCGTAGTCAACCAGTGGCATGATATCCTTTGTGGTGGAAGGGCCAAGCTGGGGCTTGGTGACCCGTGCTCACCGTGCTGGGCAGAGAAACAGTCCCTGGGGGGCTTTGTTCAGAAGGTCACTGCTGCACAGTGCTAGCTGGTGTTCTCCTCCCTGAGTGCTCTTGTCCTTAACGCCCATTGTACTGTTTGCCAATGGGTTTGCCAACGTGACAGTTCAGCCTGCCAAGCTCTACTTCATTGCTTTCCACATTGTGATGGTGATAATCATTGTCAAGTAAGTTTGGGGCTTGTTCTGCCCTCTTTTGGAGGGAAGGGGGGCTCTGCCCCCTGCCAGGGTGCTGCTGGTGGTCCTGGGGTCACATGTGGTGTGAGTCTTGGAGACAGGTGGGTCATGAGTCAGAGGAACTTGCTGCATCTGTCTCTAGCTCCACTGAGCACTGCTCTGGTGTGGAGCTCCCCATCAAGGGAAGGAGTGCTGGGGAACGAGCCTGGGAATACTGGGACAGGAGTTGATGCCCGAAAGCTGGGGTGATGCCACTAAGGAAACACTGTGGTGTAATTCTGCTTGCTTCTTTCAGTATCTTTGTGTCGTTCATCTTGGAAGCTTTCTTTGTGGAGTACTCCCTGGAGAAGAGTGAAGTAGAAACAGCCATTGAACAGAAAATCCAGGAGCTGGGAATGGGAGTTCAAGAGTAAGGACACACCCCACCTCCCCCAAAAGGGCTGTGCTGCATGGAGCTGGTGTGCAACCTCTGATGGGGGCTGTGGGTAAGATGTGTGGATCCCCCCAGGGTAACTTTTGGCCCTCTTGTGCAGGGATGAGCTCCAGGATGAACAGCTCCTTGAGAACATGGAGAGTGCTGAGCATGACCTCGAGGGTGAAGGTGGAACAAAGCCACAAGTGAAAGGGCTGATATTCAAAATCGCCTCCAAGAGTAAGTGTGGCCCCATGATGTGCCTCTTCTGCTTCAGAGCCTGAAGCTCTGAACTGTCCCTGATCAGAGACCTGTCTCTGGGGAAGCTCCCAATTGCTTCTGCTCCCTCAGGGCTGTAGAAGCAGCTGGATACTTGGAGAGAACTGTGGACACCCTCATTTTTGCTGTTTCTCTTTACTTCTGCAGCAGCTCCTTTCCTGCTCTACCTGCCCCCCTGCACATGCTACCCTTCAGCAACCAGCCTCTGAAGCCCCTGCCTTGGGGTGGCCAGGAAGCAGGGCTTGCTGCTGCTCTCCTTCCTGCCTGTACTCCTCTGCCTCAGATCATGGGGTGACTCCTCTCCCCTGCCTCAACACTTACTTTTTTGACAGGCTTTCTGATGTGCCTAGGCTGGTTCCCCAGTAAAACACCAGGGAACATCATTCAGGGCATGGTTAGTGTAAACAGGGAGCAGCCTTTGAGTAAGAGCTGTGTTAAGGTACCAGGAACAGGGATGGGTGCTAACTTTACTTTTTGGGGCTGCCTTCCAGGGTACAGGACAGTTGATGCTCTGCTCCAGCGGATGTTTGAGGCAGAGATACCCCTTGAGGACGAAGGCCCTTCACTGGAAGAGATCTTCAACTTGTCACCTGCCGCCGCTGCCCCCGGCAGCCTGACCTCGGAGAGGGCAGCCTAACGGGGCCATCCCTGGCAGGCACGGGGAGCTTGATGAGCGGCTACCCGGCTCCCCAGCGCGGTCCCTGGCTGCCTGGGGCTGGCTTCCCCATCGGAGGGGCCGGCTGAGGCTCCGTGTGAGCGCGGAGGCGGGCCCTCCTCTCCCCGGCGGGCGCGGTCGCGTAACGGTGCGGTGGTCGGTAGCCACGGAACTCCCCTGCTCCTTGTGCCCGGACTCGCATATCGCCCGGACGCCGTAAGCTGCATTAAACAGCCCTTTGCTGGAGGGAAGCGTGACCGCCTGTCCGAGCGTTACTGCCGGGAGGGGAGGGGGGTGCCGCGGCACGGCTCCGGGCTCTCACCGGGCCCGGACGGGGCCAGCGCTGGGGCACGAGGCGGGGCGAGACCGGCTCCCCCTGCCCGAACGGGGCGCCGGCGGCCTCGGCCCGGCCCTTCGCCGCCACGCGTCGCGCGCGGCGGGG
>VZTU01019848.1:51809-66838 GCA_013400835.1 Zapornia atra | reverse complement strand
CCCCCCCGTAGTTTAATACAAAAATTCCCCACAGGGGCAGCACTTCCCTTGTGATCAGCCAACTCTGCCCCCAGTGAAAGTGAGCTTTCACTTAATATCATTGTTCAATCCTTAGAAGAAGAAGAGCGAGACTCCATCAGGAAGAAAGAGTCGGCTGTTCTTGAGCTGCATGAGCTGCAGCAGAAGCTGGAACAGCTCACCCAGCTCACCAAAAGCTTGGAGGAAACTCGGCTGGAACCAGCATGTCCCACATCAGCTGAAGCAGACCGAAGAGCAGTGAGTGTGTACCATGATTGAGGGGAGCGGTCCTCACCACCTCCTCTCCCAAACTCCTATCTGTGCTTTAGATGATAACTGGGATGCTCTGCCCAGCAAACATGGAAGTCTTGGCTGAGCTGTTTGATCAGTGTAGAGACCCAGCATAGCTTTAAATGGTCAATGGAAGTGTATTTTAACTGTTGAACCCAAAAGTTTGGGGTTGCTTCTCAATGGTTGAGTTCTAGTTGTGTGTTAGATATTAGGAAAAAGCTTTTCACTGAAAGAGTTATGGGGATGTGGCACAGGCTGCCCAGGGAGGGGGCTGAGTCTCTGCCCCGGGTGTGTTTAACAGGCAGGGAGATGAGGTGCTCAGGGATATGATTTAGCACAGGACAGGAACGGTTGGACTCGATCTCAGAGGTCTTTTCCAACCTGGTGATTCTGGGGGTTCCCTTGCTCGTGGAAAAACTGCACTGGTTGTGCAGAAAGCAAAAGGCAAACAGCAGTGGCTGTGCTTGTGTGAGGGGTTGAGTGTAAAGGAACATTTCTCACCTCTGCAGGTGCATTCACAAACGACATCCAGTGCAGCTCTGCAGCAGAACCTGGCAGCATCTCAGCACATCTCAGACCTGCAGAACTCCCGAGGTCCAGTGCCCAGCCAGCATCACCCACGTGCTTTATCTGCTGCTCCTACGCTGCCATCAGCAAAACCTGCTGCCCACTGCGTGACATCAACCTCCCTGTGCGATGTGACATACCAGAGGGAGCTCAGAGAACTCCCAAGCAGCTCGTTACACCCTCCCTTCAGTAACGCTTCAGTGCAGGAACAGGCACATCCTGACTCGGCTCTCAATTGGAGCGCTGGAGAACGGTACGTACAACCAGGCCAGTTCTTCCATGCGGTCTCTGGTCCCTGTGCTTCAGCTGAGAGCTGGCTAAAAACATATCCCTCCTCTGAAGAAAGTCTGAAGGGGCTTGCAGAAACCAATGTTTAGCTGCAGCTCAAACTTCCTCTGCCTTAGCATCCACATTCTGGTTTGTAATTCCTTTGGGATATGAGTTAGCACAGGACAGGAACGGTTGGACTCAATGACCTTAAAGGACTTTTTCAACCCAGTGAGTCTGTGATTCTGGTGGTTTTAGCTGTAATCAAGAGGAAATTCAGCACCCAGCTGAAGTAATCCTTTGGCATTACTGCCCCCAAAATAAACAGTGGGAATATGCTTCATATGGATCCCATATGTTCCATCTTAGCCACAAAGGTCTCTAGAGAAGAGCAAATTCACGCTTGTGTTTATCTTCTGCAGCCTTGTGTGACTTGGCTTTTGCAGGAACCAAAGCCAGGGCAGAGGGAGAAGCCAGGGCTGGCGAAGCCAGCAGGGCTGAGTGGGCTTGGCTAGCAGGAGGGAGTGGAGCCAGTGGTCACCCCCAGCATTATGGAGGCAACCTGTCCGAAGGGTTGCTGGTGCTGTACCATTTTTAGGGGTCTCTTGCTGCCTTTCGGGTTTTACACCTACTGCAACTTGTGAGGAACTCAAAGGTCACAGCCTCAGTATCCTACAAGATCTTTGAGTGACTCTGTGTGACTAAAGAGTCACCTTCACTAGTTGTGTTCTGTCTGTCTGTCTGGGGTGGTTTCTCTGTTCTGGACTGGGGAAGTCCTTCCCACTCAGAGCCCAGTACTGCCAAGTCCTGAAGAGAAGCTGGAGTTTATATAATAGCTTTTATTTCAAGCTCCTGTTTTTAACCTTCCCTTTGAAGGCACCCCAACAAGAGATCTGCAGGACTAACTACATCTGTGGACACCAAAGAAGGTAATGAGCCTGGCTTTGGTGAAACCTGATGCTGTTGGTAGAGTGACGGTGCCTTGGGGTCCGTAACATGAGGCTGCTGGCTCCAACCCTGGGATGGGAAATGATCTCACTCTTCTCATTTCTAGCATCAAGGGTGGGGAATTCCTCCTTTGCCTCTGGAAATGCTTCCCAGGCTACCCCAAACACCTCTCTGGGAGGACCCACGCAGGCAACCCCGTTCAAGGTGCAACCTTCGCCGACTGTTCACACGAAGGAGGCGCTGGGTAAGCACCTGGCAGAGCGCGCTGACTTCACTGGGATCTCTGGGGCTGTTGGTGGGGCTGAACAGACTGGAGGCTATCCAATGGCAGGCATGTCAAAAATGATTGGTGGTGTTCTGGGCTGGATGACCCAAAACTTAGAGAAGTCCCTAGTGATACCCCTGCCAGGCTGCTGTGGGCAGCATGCTTTTGGAGCTGCTCTGTTGGGGACTCCACTTTCTGAGATGAAGACCTGCAGCAGACTAATGTGGAAGTAAGTCAACTGGTTGATGTTGAGCTTCCCCCAAAGCCAAAACAAGGGTGACCAATGGAAAAGGTCTTTAATTCTTGAACAGAAGCAGTCAGTTCTAAACGCTGCTTTTTCAGAGGCTAAAAAGGCGTCATACTGCTGCTCCTGATGTCAGATGGGGAATGATACCATCATGATGCTGCCTTATCCCGTTTGGATTCTTCTGACGTATCCTCCTGTCCTGATAGGAAGCCACTACCACGTAGCAAACTAGATATCTAGCTGTAAAAGTTAAGGAAAAAAAAAAGCTTGTAGTATTAGCTTTGGAAATATCTAAGGAGGTAAAGGAGAATCTTAATCTTCTCCTGTAGAACTTGAAATCTCCTCTTGGAGAGGAAAACAAAAAAAGGAGGGGGGGAACAAAAAGGCTGTAACAGCAGCAAGTACATGTGACAACTTGGATGTACCAGTGTTTGTTTGGTTGTCTGGGGTGTTGAAATGCAATATGAAGGAATAATTGGCTATTGGCATTTAATAAACTAGAATTAATACTACACAGTGGAAGAACCTCTGAACGATATTCCCATTCTGAGGGTTTGCGTCTTTGTTCTCTCCTAGGATTTCTCATGGACATGTTTCAAACACCCATCTTGCCTGAGCTGTCTCCCCTGGAAGAAAGCAAGGACCAGTTTGAAATATTTTGCAGAAAAAGCGGTATGTAACCTCATTTCATTTTATGGAATTCCCCCATATTCCCCTGAATTCCCCTATATTCCCCCCTCCCACCAATTCTGAGGTAAGCAGTCGTTGGAGCTGGTCTGAAGAGGCAGCTTCATTCCCAATAACTGAATTCCCTGTTGAGAGGGCACAGCTGGTGCCTTGTAGGAGTAAAGCCGCCTTCTCAAACCTGCTGTAGGCTGGGTGTTAGTATCCCAGTCACCAAACACATATAATTCCCTGAAAGCCAGGCAGTCCCAGCAGTGAGCGCTGGTCAGATGCAGCGAGGAGGTTTCTCTCCTCCTGGCTGCTTTTGGTTTGGAGATGGAGAATGTTCCCCATCTCCAAGAGCTTGTAGGAGTGGACCAAGTGGTCATTGTGAGGATGCTCCTGGCTTAGGGATGGGCTGTGTCTGGTTGTGGTGGGAAGAAAGGTACTCTTTAGACAGTCTTCATTGGCTGAAGATAACATTGGTTATCTTTTATCTTCAAGAGCCTGATGGAAGCCTGAAAGCTAGTGCTGCAGCCCCTGCCATGCCTGCATTTTCCATCTTTGAGGATGAGAATGATAAAGAGAACAGCGGGTAAGGAGGGAGAGAGGAACAGCTGAGCTCAGCTCAGGAAGGCTTATGGATCAGACTTGATTCCAGTTGGGATAAATTGAACATAGCTGTATTTGCAACATTGGGATGGGCTCAGACAGAGCCGTTAGCAGCTGTGTGGAAGTGGCACAAGAAAGCTGTAGTTGCTACTCTGGAATTGCACAGTTTTCCTGTTCAGACAGTTTTTGAGGTGCTTGATATTCTGGGTAACTGGGCAGCTTGTTTGTTCAAGCTACTGCAGCTTCTCTGGAGTCTCTGCAAATGGGGTGCTTAAAATAATAACAAATTGAAAGCATCGCAAGGCTTTGTGATGACCAGTCTGCCTAGGAGAGTTTCAGGGCAGAGCTGAGCTAAGCTGCCTGTGTTTTCAGGATCCCACAGCACAGAAACAAGCCAGAAGAGCCCAGAACCGTTGGAGAACGTCCCCTGATGGACTGTGCAGTGGGTGTGGAAGTGAGTGCTTGGCCTTACTGCGAGAATTAGCCTGGAAATGGGGTGACGTGGTTATGTGGGATATCAGAAATGCTTGTGTTTGCTCTTGTTCTAGACCTAGCTGAAGTCCTAGCTAGTTTTTCTCTCTTCCCACCCGTGGGATGGGCTTTCAGTCATTAATCTTCACAAAACTTCTCAGAAGTTAACAGTGGAGAGACGCCTCTCTCCTAGCCCAGGAGACGCCTCAAACATCAGGCTGCTTGGACAGACACAATCACTGAGTAATGAGATGAGCTCTTTCAGACTCTTAGAGCTACTTCGTGCTGTCCAGTGTCTTTGCCACCCTTGGAGTCTGACACCAAGCTCTGAGCCTGGGGTTTAGGGTGTATTCCCCTCCCTTTATTTCCCTAACACTTCTAAGCTGGCACATGCAGATGCTACATTGCTGGCAGCAACTGCAGAGGCTGCCCATGCCTTACAGTGCAGCTCCAGCAGGATGATTCCAACACCTTGGTTCTAAACCCGTGTTATTTGCTTCCTTGTTTTCCACCTAGGAGGAAACAGGGATACCAGAGTTCCTGAAGGATGAATATACAGTGTGGAATGTCCTAAACAGCAATAAAACCTTAGCTCCCAGTCCAAACAACACGAGGGACTTTGCACGAGCTGCCCAGCTCGTGTCGACCCCCTTTAATTACATGTCGGCGCCTCTGCGACAGGCTTTGGGGAACAAAGGTAAAACAAAGAAAGCTTTGGGTCTAGAGCTTCTAATTTGAGCTCCTCTTTCTGTGGGCAACTTTATGCTTGCCTTGGAATGCGCTCTCTGAAGAAAGCGAGCTCCTGTCTGTCCTCCTGTATCTTGGGTCTAGCTTTTTGGCCACCCCCTTAGCAGTGTGACCAAAACCCTCTGCACTCAGTGAGAGTACTCAGAACACTGCTTGCCTTTTGGGAAAATAATCACATGCTACTGTTGCTTCTCCCTTTGTCCAGCTGGTGGGGAGGATTTGCCACAAATGGACTTGGAGTTTTCCGAAGAACCACACAAGCAGACAAAGCCCAAGAAGCTGAGGTATGCTGTAGCTTTCTAATGTTCCCCAAGACCAAGTTTTAAAGGCTTCCGGTGTAAAACTACAGCTTTCTTTGCAATATTGGCTGAGCTTCTTGGCCAAGGTACGTGGGAGTAGTTAGGCTGTGGGTAGCACGACACGGCCACATCTTAATTTCTTCAGAAATGTCCAGTTTATTTATCTTTAAAGTCAGTTGTGGCCAATGTTGATGTATTTTTGATTAATGGAGATGCAGAATTACCCTGTTAGCGCTGTCAACTAATAACATCTTGTTTTAAATAAGTAGCCCTGCTCTTGAGCACATCGTGGAACAGGGAGAGCTTCTAGGAAGCCTTCTGAAACAAGGAAACGGAATTCAGGGAGTTGCTCCAGCTGCTTCTCAAAGGTTACATGAGCGCAGTGCCACGAGCAGAACTGGATATTCCTTGTCTCTTGGGGTGGACCAAGCTTCCCCTGCAAAGCTGCCTGGGCAGGACAGGCCAGCTCGGAGTTTCAGAGCTACAGGTACAGAGCGTTCCCTACTGTTCTCTTCCATCGGGTCCAAGGCATCATGTAGCATCATGTTCATCAGCAATGCTCCTTCAGATGTAAGCTTGTGTTACCTCCTTGAAATGATGCTTTTCTTATAGCTTAATTATTATTTTTTCTTCTCTCTGAAGTCCTTGTGGAGAACCCTTGGGATAAGGAATTGATTTGCCAGTTCTTATCTGAGCTTCCGAAGCCGCTCCACACCTACGCCAACTACTTTGAATGGAAATCTGCCCTCCCATCCATCAGGCTGAAGGCTGAGCTCCCACTGGGTAAGAGCCCCTTCAAATGTGCTGCTTTGCAGAACTTCTGGGAGCTTTTTGTTCTGGGACCCTCTGAGGTATTTCTCTAATTCTAATGAACCCACTCAAAGGTTTGTGATAGCTGTTCAGGGAATGCCCTTTGGAGAAGGGGCTTGTAGAGAAAGACCAGCACCAGGGTTAAAGCAATGACTTCTGTAGGCTCTTTGCTTTTCTCTTTTCCTTCTTCCTCCTCCCCTCTGAATGCTGATGTCTCTCCTTCAAAGTCTGCAAGCAGGATTTAACACCTTTAATCTCTTAAAGGTTCCACCTCCTTCCATGTGGACTGCCTGGTTGGAGAGGGAGCTTTTGCCCAAGTCTATCAAGCTTCTATTCTGGATGCCAGCAACCCTAGGAACAACCAGAAGGTCATATTCAAGGTGAGTAGCCTTCATCTGGGATAGCTCTGCTGGAAAATTCCAGATCCTCACAGTAATGATGCCTGCCCTGGGTGTGTCCCACAGCTTTCTTACTTTACAAATATGAAGTAAAGCATCTTGGTGTGTCCTCAAAGCCTCACTTGTGTTGGGTGTCATGCAGCCAGCTGGCTTTGCTGGGCGATCCCTCCCTGGTATCGCTTATCTCAATGACCACCATGGCTGGAGCAGCTCCTGCTCTGCTCTGCCCTTCTTCCCAGCAGCCTCAGCAGGAACCAGTGAGAGCCCATAGCATGTGTTTGTCGGGACTGCTGCCAAGAGGAAAGGCTGCAGTGGCTGTGAGGTCAGCCCGAGCCCTGGAGGGTTGTGCTGGGTCACACAGCCTGCAGCTGGCTGAGAGGGTGTGTAAGAGGTTACCCCAGCCTGGCCAAAGCCTGGCTGTGCCATTGAGCTGGTACCCACATTGCCCATAGCTGCGTGTCCATCCCTTCCCCCCTTTTTTGGGGGGTTTTCCTACCTTTGGGATCTTTTGGGGGATCTCTGGCAATGTTCCACCTCTCAGCAAAAACCTTTATAGCGTAACAGCCTGGGCAAGAGCCACCTGGTACATAGAGGTGACCTAAGGGTGGGTTTGGGTATCAGGCATTCAGCATAGTGGAGCAGGGAGTCAGGGAGGGAATCAGGCACCTTTGGCTGCTGTGACTTGGAAAGCCTCCTTGGACACAAAACGTCCATGGCCAGCGGACTGACATTCTACATGACACATGAGCACTGCCAGTATTTCTCTTGGCTGAAGGGGGAAGTGCCATGTTGCTAAAAACCGCCAGCAGCATCACCAAACCCCGGCCTGAGATGAACTAACGCAAACAGGCTTCCCCAGTAAACCACCCTCTCTCTCACAGGTCCAGAGGCCTGCCAACCCTTGGGAGTTCTACATAGCAACACAGCTGGTAGAAAGGCTGAATCCCAGCTTACACCAACTCTACATCCACTTCTATTCTGCTCATTTCTTCCAAAACGGGAGCATTTTGGTCGGTGAGCTCTACAACTATGGCACGTTGCTGGTAAGCACAGCCAGCTCCTGCTCCAGAGCATCCCTGTCCTTTCTCAGGGCGTTCCTATCTTGCAATGTTCCAGTGTGTCCTCTGCTGTCTGCTTGGTGGAACTTCACTGTGACCTGTAATCCCCATTGAGCTGTTTTGGTGTTGCTGATGGGGTTCCGTGGGGTTTTTTTGTTTGCAGAATGCCATCAACATTTACCGGAAGCTTCCAGAGAAGGCGATGCCTCAGGCACTCGTCATCTACTTTGCAGTAAAAATTCTGTCCATGGTGGAGGAGCTCCACAGCTGCAAAATCATTCATGGAGACATTAAGCCTGACAACTTCATCCTTGGAGAAAGGCAAGTGTTATTCCCTTCACTGCCTGTGCACCGTGACATCGTAGCCTCGATGCTGACGTGACCGCTTTGTGTCATCCTGATGGCAGGTTCCTGGACAACGACACGTGTGACATTGATGGTCTCTCTCATGGCTTGACCCTCATTGACCTGGGGCAGAGCATAGACATGAAGCTCTTTCCTGAGGGAACGGCGTTCACTGCCAAGTGTGAGACCTCTGGATTTCAGTGTGTAGAAATGCTGACACAGAGACCGTGGAACTACCAGGTGAGGTGATTGTGAGTTCAGCCTGAAGAAACAGAGTACATGAACACGAGCCTTCTGTCCTAGGGTTAGCTTGTCACTTTAAAATCTCAATCGTCAACCCTCTTTACAGCAAGCTTGCCTTGCTGGCTCCACAGACTGGGCTGGGTTGGTATTTTTCAGCTGCTTCATACCAGCCTCAGTATATCTTTAACATGAAACTTGTGTCTGCTTCGTTTAGACCGACTACTTTGGTGTTGCAGCAACAGTCTACTGCATGCTCTTTGGTAGCTACATGCAAGTGAAGAATGAGAATGGTGTCTGGAAGCCTGACAGACCCTTCAGAAGGTGAGTGTCGAACCTTCTCAAGACCTTCCATGTTGTTAGCACCAGGTTCCCTCCCAGGGTTAGTTTCCCTCACAGCTTTTGGTGTTACCCGTGCTTCTTGATGCCCTGTAAGCTCTGGGTTTACTGTGCTTAAGCATTCCAGCAGTGGACAGGGCTGGTTGTACCCACCCTCGGCTTCTTGCTGCCAGGAAGGAGGAAGCAGCAAGTAATGAGGGGAAAAACAAATCCCACCAGTTCTCTAAGCAGCATGCTGCAACAGAAGCTGCATTACCTTACAGTGATGCCAACACTCAGGCCAGCCTGCAGCTGGAGAGGGAGTGGGGTAAATCCAGGGCATAGTATTTGAACAGCTTGAATACAGGGGATTCTTGATGAGTGTTTTGGTTCCTTTCAGGCTTCCTAATGCTGACCTGTGGAAGGAGTTCTTTGAGAGCTTGCTGAACATCCCTGACTGCCACAGCCTGCCTTCGCTGGGAGCGCTGCGCAGGAAGCTCAGGGATTTATTCTGCAAGTCCTATGCCAAGGACATCAAGTTCCTTCGGAACAGGCTGGTGGTGCTGCTCATCGAACACAAACAGTCCCGAAAGTAACTGTTTCGCTTGCCCAGTTAGCAAGGACTGGTGTCTTACTGGTGTGTTAATGGTGTTTTACAGGCGGGAGATCATTTTGTAATCACTTAAAATAAACATTCTGGGGTTTAACTTCAGGAATGGTGGTTTGCTTTGGTCTGTGCTTTTGTGGGGAGAGGAGAAAACAATGACAGTAAAATTACTTGTTAATTTAACTTGAGGGGTTTGGGAGGCTGGAGCCTGCAGGTGCTTGTCAGGATGTTGTGCTCTTCTGAGGACAAAAAGCTGGTGACAAGGTTCGTGCAGCCAAAGTAAAGGGCTGTCAGCCTCCCCTTGGGGGTTTGAAAAGCCCAGGTCCTTTGTCCTTCGTGTTGGAAGGACCTCAGGAAGGTAAAACAGCAAGGTCAGCCCTGCAGTCAGACCAAATACGTCAGCATCCTTGTCAGCATCCTCGTGTAGAGGACCAGGAAGCATGTGGGCTGGTGCAGGAGTGAGGCATGGGCAAGGGGAAGGCAATTCCAGGCACTGAGCCCACTGACATGGGAGGCTTCTGGGTTTGCTGGAGGTATCTTCTCCACCCCCTTAAAAAAAAAAGGAAAAGCTGCTGGTGCTGATAAGGAGTGGGAGGAAGCANCCCCCCCCCCCCCCCGCCAGTGCTGTGTTCTTTGAGGTTTGCAGCTCTCCAGTTCTACCCTTTCTCTTGGGAACTCCCGAACTTGAAAGAAACTGAGGTTTGTATTTAAATTTAGATCAGCTAGCAATGAAATTGTGCTTGCTGCTGTTAAGTTCACGTCTGACCAGCCTGCAGCACAGTTACTGGAAGCAGGGACAACCAAGGGCTGAGCATCTCCTTCCTGGAACTAAGGAGGTGGGATTCTGCTCGCTGTGAGATTCCTTCTTCACAATATTTTGCCAGGGTGAGGGAAAACACCAGGGAAGCGTTCCTTTTGGAGTGCCCCCTGTCCCTCTGCATCTGCTGTCCCATGTGTCTCAGGTACCAGCAGTCACTACCCCCCTGTGAGGGTTGCTTGCCCTCACAGCTCTTTTGGTAGCTTGAATTACCTGAATGACACAAACTCCCCCAAGAAATCATAGCAGAGACCTTTGAACACACCAGCTCCCCCCTGGCTTGGGGGGAAAGGCTGCACTCCAGGCTGAGAGCTGAGATTGCTTCTCCAGAGCAAGAGCTGCCTTGTCTCAAACTGAGTGTAATTCTCCAGCAGAGGATGAAATGGGGAGAGGTAACCAGGGGTTATGGGGAGTGGTTTGTAAAGGTAACGTAGGGGGGAAAGGAGAGCCAGCAGCAGCGTGCAGGGAAATCTGTGTGTGGAACTGTGGCACGTGGACTTTGTCAGCATGGCTTTGCTGCCTGAGCATCCTCCTGGGTCAGGCTGTGTGGGAGGGATGGACTTCATTGAGAAGCTGGAGTGTGGGCCTGCTGTGGTACCCATCCCAGGGGCCAGCAGGATGCAGTTGAGCCAGTGGGCTGCAGTTAACCTGGTGCTGCTGATGGTTGCCTGGGGCCAGTGACCCTGCAACATGAAGAGAACATAAAACACTGCTGCCTCATCAGCAGAGCCTGGGAGGGCAGTGAGGGCAGCAACTTCATCTGTGGTATCTCCACGGGAGGGAGACAAACAGCAGCCTTTCCTTGATGACAACCACCCTGCCATCGTTGGGCTTCTTGGGGCGTTTGGAAAAGCCTTTGGGTCTGAGCTGCAGCAGCTGGTTGACAATACAGCTCTGGCACGATGCTCCAGGAGGGAAATCAGCTGGAGAATCCTCCTTGGAGCTTCTGGGAACCTAAACATTCAGTTCTGGGACTGTGGCACTGTCCTTTGAGTCTGTCTTTCCTTTCTTCCTCCCAAGCCAAACTGAGCTCCCATTTGTTTCATCTGCTCCTGTATTGGGCTGCAGCCAGCTGGGCTCTGGCCTGGGAAAAAGCTCAGCCAGGTTCCAGCTTTTATAAATCAGATCTATATTTTATATAATACTATAATACATCTATTCAGTTCCTTATCTCATCATGAGATGATTACATGTTATGTGGAGCACTTTTTGGAGCAGCAGAGGATGCTGCACTATGAGACAATTATGCATTATGGGCACGCTGGCGGTTCTTCCTGCACGTTCAACCCTTTCACCTGCATATTACAAAAATACCATGGCCAGGGGGTCTGGGGAGGTGATTGTGCCCCTGTACTCAGCATTGGTGAGGCTGCACCTTGAGTGCTGGGTCCAGTTCTGGGCTCCTCACTACAAGAAGGACATGGAGGTCCTAGAACAAGCCCAGAGAAGGGCAGCCAGGCTGGGGAAGGTGCTGGAGGGCAAATCCTCTGCAGAGTGGCTGAGGGAGCTGGGGGTGTTCATCCTGGAGAAGAGGAGACTGAGGGGAGATCTTCTCCCCACCTCCACTGACCTGCCAGGAGGGTGCAGAGGGGTGGGCGATGGTCTCTTCAGCCAGGGGACAGGAGATGGGACAAGGGGCAATGGGCTCAAGCTGTGCTAGGGCAGGGTCAGCTCAGCTGGGAGGGAAAAGTTCTTCCCTGGCAGAGTTGTGGGGCTGTGGCACAGGCTGCCCAGGGAGGGGGCTGAGTCCACACCTGTTAAACACACCCGCCTGTTAAACACACCCGGGGAGATGAGGTGCTCAGGGATATGGGTCAGCACAGGACAGGAACGTTTGGACTTGATGATCTTAAGGGTCTTTTCTAGCCCAGTGACACTGTGAGTCTGTGATTTAACCCTCATTAGCACTAATTTCTGCCCATCCCACCTCAGGGGTGATGATTTTTTTTTTACTGGGTACAGGTGTGTCCACACCAGCTGTGGCACAGCTGGGCAGGAGCCTCTGCAGCTTAAATGTCAAACACACATACATACACACCCCTTTGAGTGGAGAAGGAGCTCGCGTGGGTGTCAGAGTTTCACATCGCTGCAGTTGGTAGATGGGTGTCAGCTACAACCCGCCACGCATCTCTCCCCGCTGAGGCGAGCATCCCGCCCGCCTCAAGCACTCGTCCTGCTCCAGGGGCTACCAGCATCCCAGGAAACTGGGTGCAAGGGTGGGAAATCCAAGATGCCTTCAGGGCTGAAACGGCCAGGAATTTTGTCTGCAGCCACCTTGATTTTTCTCATTTAATTTTCTGTGAATCATTAGCACCGAGCCTTGGTGGGGGATGAGGAAGGCAGGGGGCTGGTGGGGATGGTGGGAGGGATGCTGCGTGCCAGTGCAGGGTCTAGACAGGCTGCCCCTGCCCTGTTATTTCCCATCAAATGGCCTTAAAAGAGGAACCCCCACACCACACCCTTGCTCCTGCCATCCCTCACACAAGCATCCCATAGGGATAAAGGGGACAATCCAGCCCTGGAGGGACCAAGTAGCATGAGAGTCTGCTCAGAGATGCTCAGGGAGGGGGTGTGGTGTGTGGAGGCTCCTCTTTTCTAACCGACTGTAAAACGAGCTGCTTAAAAAGAGCTTTGAAAAAAACAGCAGAAACCCAAAGCCCCAGCTGGCAGCGCTGATATTTCCTCCCCAGTGTGCGCCGAATCCACGCCGATGAAGATCTCTAGGTATCCCCAGAGTCGCCCTTTAGAGATAACTCATCTTGGGGCCTCCACCACCCACACGGAGAGGAGAGATTTCCTGGTGCGTGGGTGGCTTTGCCTTTTCTTCTGCAGAAAACCCAAGTTTACTCACTTTTCACCCTCTACCACCGACCGACCAGCACAGGTGCCATGGGGCGAGCTGGGGGCCCCAGCTGCTGTCCATCCCTCCCAGGTGCTCCCCCATGGGCTTGGTGGCGCCCCATCACCTGGTACCCCTGGCCCCACAGCATCAAAGCCATTAAAAGAAAAAAGCTTTGAAGTCATTAAGAGTTGCAGGCACCTCACTAATGAGTTAGGCACACACTAACGAAGCAGCGGTCCCAGTTCCTGTGCAAGTGAAGCATTAATGTCACCCAAGGTCACATCACCCCTGTTAGGGACAGCAATCAACTTCACCCAGCTTGAACCACCCATTAACCAGGTATCAAATTAACTCCAGTGAAGCAAAACGACTTTTACCCCCACCCACATCCCCCTGGGGATGCCCTGGGACCACTCAAGTCACGACGGGACCGTTCTCAGCCACCACTGCCTCTGGAAGAGGCTGCTGAGGGACTGTCCCTTGGTCTGTCCCTGTGCCACAGTCACCCCCATAGAGGGGTGAAGGATAAGGATGCTGCACAGAGATGGGTTGGACTCGGATGATCCTTACAGGTCCCTTCCTCCCCAGGACCTCCATTACTCAATGAGACACGGAAACACACATGGATATATATATATACATATACGGGTATGCATTATTAGAAGAAAACCACCCTGTTTGTATGTAGAGAACCTTTCTGTGCCCGTAGCACCTGCAGGGGCATGGGGCAAGCAGATGGAGGAGTGATGGCTCCTGTTTGCTTTGTTTCTCTCTTAAATCCAGCAGCACAATGCTCCCTGGCGCTGCAGAGGAACCAGGTTTGGTTCCTGCCTGGCACAGGGTATGCACACCCAAGGCATCCCACAGAGTGACCCTTAGGGTGGGCACAGGGTCAGGGTGGGCAGGGTTCAGGGTGGCTTTTTGGCACTGGTGACAACATGTGCAGGTGCCTGAGCCCAGTGGCAGCTCAGTGCACATTCCACAGCTGCTCTCACCACATCTGTGCCCAGCTGCCTGCCCTGGCAAAGGCTGCTGTCACCCACATGTGCCATCCTGCTCCAACAGGCAACGCGTCCATCCCCGAACCCCTCCAGCCCTCCCTCCGCTCCCCTGGCCAGGAAATCCTCCTGCTCTCCTTCCTCTCCTTTCCCAGCCCCACTGCTGCCTGTGAGGCGGCTCCAGTGCTGTGTCTGCTCCTGCCGTCCCGGCAGAGCCCGCGGCACCGCGCCCCGGTAAAGGTCAAGCTCCAAACCGGGCTCAGATGAAGCCCCGTATTTGGGGCGCGTGGCTTGAACATGATTTTATCTGCCGGTGCGGGAACGTGTGTCACGATGGGTCAGGGAAGGAGAAGTCGTCACCTTTTTCCGTTGGTGTGTTGTACAATCAGAGATGGGTTTGGTGAGCAGCTGCTTGGGGGGGTGGGGAGTGTTTGAGGGTTGTTTTCCTTTGCCATACCAGGGGGGTCAGCTTGACGGGTCTGTGCTGGCAGCGCTGGGGATACTTCACCCCCAGCCAGGTCTCCCGTCCCTCCTCCCCAGATGCTTCCCTGGCGCAGAGGGAGGGCTGGATGGGACATGCAGCTGGCAAGGTCATGTAGCCAGACAGCACTGGCTGTTGCAGGGGGGGCACCCCATTGTGGGGGGCACGGATGTGCTGCAGCAGCGCAGCATCCCCACCATCCCCGTTAGCCATCCCCTCTTCATCCCACCTCCTAATTCCTCCCCTTCCAATGCCAAGATGCAGGTGGCATCCCTGTGACAT
Organism: Zapornia atra; assembly: GCA_013400835.1. Classification (NCBI taxonomy): domain Eukaryota; kingdom Metazoa; phylum Chordata; class Aves; order Gruiformes; family Rallidae; genus Zapornia; species Zapornia atra. The sequence continues at coordinate 52,247 of VZTU01019848.1, read as the reverse complement.
GAATACCAGCAGGCATGAGGGCAGCTTTGCTCCTTGGCTGTTAGGTGGTGCTGGTGTGGCAGGACGACACAGCATCCCCAGCCCAGCATCCCTGAGGGGCCAGAGGATGGATGCTGTGGGGAACGGGGGGCAGCGGTGAGGGGGAGCCTGGCGAACTCATCCTCTCTCCACATGTGTCCACCGAACACACAGTGACCCCTGGGATGCAGCTGTGGTGCGGATGCCTCCGGGGTGGCTCACGGCAATAGGAGCAAGGGCAAAGTCGGAACAGGTTTGTTCTGGGAGGCCGATGCCGTGATTCATGAAGGGGAAATATGTGCTGAGAGAAAGGGGAGGTGAAGCCAGCGGCTGGTTGTGGCACCCCCAGAAAAACCCTGTGAGCACGCATGAGCCCTGCGAACGCCCCAAAATTGCCAGCTTAAATTTAGGTGTTTGAGA
>VZTU01019848.1:30356-49064 GCA_013400835.1 Zapornia atra | reverse complement strand
GGGGCCTCCGGCGCGGGGCCCGCCCGCCAGCCCCGGCCCCTTCGCCACCCGCTCGCCCCTCTTCATCTTCGTGCGGAGGTCGCCGCTGCTGTCGCGCTCCTCCAGCGGGTACTTCTCCTTCGACGCTGAGCGCAGCCCCGCGCCCCTCAGCTGTGACAAGGCCACGCAGACCCCCAGCCCTCCCTGCCAGGCCCTCAGCCACTGCCTCAGCGCCATGGGTGAGTGTGGGGGGACGGGACAGGGTGGGAGGGGGCAGCTGTGCGTCTTGCAGCACGTGCCACCGGCCTCCATCCTCATCCCCATCGTCCCTAGGCTGCCAGCACTGCTGCCCTCGCACCTCCTTTGGAGTGTGGCTCTTTGCCACATGCCTGTAGCGGCACCGCCAGCATCCCAACGCTTTGCCTTTGGGATGCTGGTGGCAGGTGGCACCCCGATACCATCGCTGCACCCCAGCAGCACTGCGATGTTGCCCTGCCCCAGTACCCACCATACCCACAGGCTCGTGGCAAAAGGCCCTGGCCAGGCCTTGGAGGGGCTGGTGGCAAAGGGCTGGCAGTGGGCAACCTGGCAAGGGGCTGGATGCCCACTGGGGCTGTGGGGTTTTTGCTGAGCGAGTATGCTGCCAGCGAGCACCCAATCCCCCAGCACCTCACCAGCTTTGTTATTCCCATCTCTTAAACTTCCATTCTCTTTCTGGGGCAGGTGGGTCCCTGCCTGTTGTTTGGCCCACCTTACCAATCAGAGCCGCAGCTCTTTGCTGGGGTTTACGTGCTGTGGCGGCGAGGGAAGCAACTTCTCTCTGCTCAGGGTGTGCTTTTCACTTGGGCCGGTGTTTTGGTTGGGGTTTGTTTCGTTGCTTTGGGTTGTTTTGGGGTTGTTTGGGTGGTTTTGTTGGCTCCTGCTGCTTTCTCGGCAAGCCGCCGCAGTGCCACAGGTGCTGGGGACGTAGGACTCCCGCTCATTCTGGCGAAACCTGCTTGAAAGCGTCGCGGTAGCGGGCGGGCGTGTGTTTACATGTGGCTTACCAGGTAAGGCTGGCTCGAAGCCTCAAGCCATGGGGAAAACATGCCTGCTGGAGCCACTCGAGCTGTCCCGCCATGCCTTCCCCTCCCTGATTAATCCCTCTTAATTGGAGGAAGCCTTCTAACTTCCGCGGGGAACGTGGGAGTGGGGCAGGTAGTGCTCCTCGGGGAGGGACAGGCACCAGCCCTGAGCTGTACGCGTTCAAAACATCCTCGTTTGTGTTGCTGTTGGTTATTTTTTGGTTAGTTTTTCCTCCCCCCTGGTTAATGGCTGTGGTTACAGCTGCAGAGGGCTCACTGTAACATGCCTGCAGGAAAGAGCTCCTGACATTATTGCAGTAATTACGGCTTAATACAAGTTTCACAACCTCGCGCCGCGTGCGGACACACGTGGCACGGCTGAGTGAGGATGCTGGAGTTCCTCAGCAGGGAGAGACGCAGCCAGCGTTCCTGTGCTTCAGGAAGGGACTGAAGCTCTCTCTCCCTGTTTTTTTGGAGCTCCCACTTTTCCAATCTGGTTTCACCAGAGCCTTTGTTCAGTTGTTGTTGCTAGGAGCATCATCCTAAACAACTGTAAGCGGATGGAAAATACCGGAGGAGCTATTTAAACGGGATCCTCAGATGCTCTTGAGCACAGTAAAGCTGGGAATACAGAGCTGTTTTATCCCCATCTGGGGACTGCAGCTCCCAGGCTGTGACTTAGGGTGCAGCTCGCCTCGACAAGGGGCTGTGGGTTTGCCCCCTGCACCTCTTCCTCGGTGCCCTTTGCCTCTGCCATGTCCGGCCGGATGCATGCCGTTAAGCTTTCCGCACGGAAACGGGCTGGTCCACCCGTGGGGAAGCAAAGGGTATATAACTACTTGGTTGTTGTTGTATCTTTATGCACTGATTTTTATCTGTTGTGAGGCACTGGGAGATGGGGAGCTGCTCTGGGAAGCTTCAGCCTTTAATAATAATAATAATAAATAAACAGGCGTTTCCTGTAAGCAGGAGTGGTTTGTGTGTGATAGGTGCTCCCAGCCTCTCCCAGGGGCAGCGGTGGACTCCTTCCAAGGCCAGCCTGAAGCTTCCTCTTCTAAATCTCATAAAACCTTCCCCAAAGTTTTGCGTGGTGGGGGTTTTTTTCCCTCCAGTGACGATGGCCTAAATAGTAATTAAAGGGCTGAAAGTGTCCCTGCCCAGGCAAACTAAAAAGGTGAAGGCAGCCCTGGGGGAATTACGGGATGCCATCAGTTGCTGGGTGTTGGAGGAGGAGTTGTTCCTGGCATGGGAGGTGATGCTTTGGGGTGTCTGGGCTCTCTGACAGTGCCAGGGGCTCCAGCTGGCCGCTTCCAAAGGCGCTTTTTGGGAATTGTGGGGATGAGCTTGGATGGGAAGTGGGGAGCGGTGCTGGCTCAGTGTTTTTGGGAAATGCTTTTGAGCATGAGCAGGGATGAGTGCGCGGGGCTGGGACATGGTGGGAGCGCATGCTGTAAGGTGAGAAGCCCACCCTTTGGAGGGGCTTAAGCTGGTGCACTGGCTCTTCGTGGGAGCCAATGGCTGGGTCTGGTTGGGTTTTCTTGTTCAGAGCGTGGCTCTCTGAAGGTGTGGGAGCCTCGGGTTTACACGTGGCTTCCTGGGATGTGTGTTTGGAGCAGGTGCACACAGGCGCCCTGCACTGCGTGGGTTTTCCTGGTGCTGTTTTGGCCCAGCGCTGCGGTGAAGGGGAGATACAGGGTGTCAGCTTCATCCCAGGGATGCTCGGGGTATGACAGGGACTGCAGCATCGGCGTGCCAGTCCCCAGCTGGAGCGTCCCTATGGGCTAGAGGGAGACACCGCTATCCCAGGGATGCCGGTGGCCTCTCGGCTTGTCCCTGTCCCCACGACAGCCGTCTCGCCATCATCAGTGGGAGCCCGGTTGCAGTATGACTCGGGGAAGGGGGGGCCCCCTCCTACCCTGAAAGTGCCTCTGACTGGTTTTGGGACCAGTTATGACTGGACCCTTTTGACGCTGCTGTTTGGCAGCACCACAGAAAGTCCTTTCTGAAAACCTCAGCCTGATTTCGCTCTCAGCCACCAACCCTCAGCCTTCGTCTTGAGCGGATGAGCTCTGGGGTGCGACGCTGGGGCGAGGGGTGGAAAGGCCGGAGAAGGAGCAGCATCTTTCCCCCTTGCAGCACTCTCTGCATCCCTGAGTTTCTTTCCCTCTCTTTGTCCAATTTTTCCTCTTTGTTGTGTTTTTTCCCCTTCCAGCCTCCCCTCCCCAGCTTAGCTCTTGCTTGGGAAGGGCGGCCAGGGCCGGCTCTGGTGACGGCAGTGGGATTTCGGATGGTTGCCCCGCCCCAGCCGAAATCCTGTTTGCGTTCCCGGAGCACCAGGCTGGAGTATCGCGAGGGCTGCGCCGCCTTTCATTCACCAGCCAGGAAAATAAATACACTGGGGCTGTCCCCAGGCAGGCTGCGGGTACTACTCCTGCGCTACTACGGAGTGAAAACAAAACACATCCTCCAGCCAAGCACTGCTTGTCTGGCTCGGAAACGCATTTTCCAGTCAGGTTGGAGCCAGGGTTTTTATTTTATTTTTTAAAATTTATTTAATTTTTTTAAACTGACCCACTAATCCTTTGACTGTTCTGGGATTGGGAGCTATTTCTGGTCCCTTGCTATTCCCTCTGTGCTGCTGGGCCAGGATGCTCTGGTTTGTTTTGGTCGGGCGGCTGTGGGGTTCCTCTGGTTTGTTTTCTTTATTTTCTTGGTTGGTTGGTTGGTTTGGGTTGTGGGGTTTTTTCCCCCCTTAAGGTGACAATACCTCACTTGAATCCTGAGCTTGGGCTCTCAGGAGGGGTGAAAAGGCAACCTGGGTACTGTGCAGGGTCCAGCCTGGGCTGCTCTGTTTTGCCCCAGCAATTTGGGGGGCTGCACGGTGGCTTTATTGCTCACCTGAGCTTCATAATTGGAGGCTCAAATCACTGTGTGTGGTGGAATCGGTGCCTTAGCTTTCCTCCTTTGTGTACCAGCAGTGTTTTCTTGTGTTGGGCTTTCTCTCCATGAAGGTGTGCTTTGGGAGGTGAGCATCCCGGTTTCTTCCCATGGACGGAAAGCTGCTGGGTTCACAGAATTGTAGGGATTGGAAGAGACCTCAAGAGATCATTGGGTCCCGTCCCTGGGTTCTTGGTGTGCAGATCCCAAGCATGGCTTTCCTCTCCATACAGCAGATCCAGACAGATTCCTTCTCTCCTTGAGCCCTTCAGAGCTTTTTTGAGGAAGGATTGGGTGGGATTCAGTTAAACCATCCAGGCAGAGTTGTGTGGTGGGTTTTGGGCTTTTTTGGGTGTTTTGGGTTGGGTTTTTTGAAGGTTACAGAAGTCACTGCTGTGCCTGCCTGAAAAGAATGCTATTTGGGAAGAGGAGGTTTTGTGGGGGAAGGAAATGGGAGCACAGCCTCCCTGCTGCCCTCTCTGCTGAAGAGGGGACCAGTGCTTGGATGTGCCTGTGGGAATGCTCCAAAGGGAAGCCTGTGATTAAAGAGATGAATGAATCAAAGCCTTGTAACAATAATAACAATACAAAATTAATTAGGCTGGCAGAGTGTCTCTTGCAGTGCTCACCTTGTGCAACAAGTCCTGTGGAGAGGCCCTCTGAGCCTGGCACCCGTGTGGCTCCAGGAGCTGTGTCTAAAGACCTCACAAAACAGTGATGCTGATGAAGAAAACCCGTGGCAGCCCGTTGCCTCTTGCCCAGATTAACAGAGTTGGGGTGTGGTGGTGTTATTGGTGTTGTTCTTGCTGCTTGTGTGTTTCAACCCCTCTGGTTTTGTCCATGCAGCTTCCCGGTGGCAGTCTCACTCACCAGCAGAAGACTTACAGCCCGAAATCTGGATCGCCCAGGAGCTGCGGCGCATCGGAGACGAGTTCAATGCCTCCTATTGCCCCAGAAGGGTAACTCTTGCCTCTTTTACTTTCCATTTCTTGACACGCGCGGCCTCTTAAAAGGGAAAAGCTTAATCATCTCTGGAAACTAGCTCTGCGGTGAGCGTTTCGCACACTCAGATGGAGAGAGGGTTGCGCGGGTGGCAGGGCTCACTTGGATGCAGGGGTGTGCATCGTCTGCCGCTGCCGCATTAAATCAATTAAAAATAACTCTTAGCACCAGGACTGGAGGTTTTCGGGTACAAAGTTCCACGGTATCTTTTGTAGGAGCCCGGGGACTGGACAGCATCGAGGAAGAGACTTCTAAAAGTTAAGAGGCAAGGGAGGTTTGGATGTGTCGGGGTATTTTTGGGAGGGAGGGCGTGTTGGGAAGAGCCCTGCTGGAAGATGGGGTGAGGCTGGGTGACCACTCTGGTGCTGTTAGGAAAACAGGCTGGGAGTGAATGGTGGCTCCCAAATTGCTGCTGCTGAGAATGGTGTGTGTGGAAGTGCTGTTCCTAATCAGAAACCAGGGGATAGGCTCACTCCCATAACTTATTTTTCTCCCAAAGACCCTGCCAGAGCTGTTTTGAAACGTGTGTATCTATGAGGCTGTAAACTCCCTGACTTCGGAGGTATGCAACAGAAATAGGTGGCACTAATGCAAAAAAACAAACCCAACAACCACCCAAAACCCAAGCTGACCCCAAGGGATGGAGTAACAGCAGCTTTCAGGAGAGGTCCATGAGCCACTGACTTCCTTGCTCAAGGCTCCTGAGAGCTGCGTGTTGGTGCTTGTGGCTTCTGATCCATCAGCTCATCCTCATCTGTGGGAAGAGGAGTCAGAACAGAGTCAGAACTGCGTTAGGTAGTGGTGGCAGTGATGAAATGCTGACTGCCCAGATCTTTATCCATCCTCCCCTGGAGTGAGTCACTCCTGTGGGGTGTTTCTCCCAGGCTTCGTATGGTAGGGTGGCTGTGTGTCAGCAGGGGGTCCCCTCCCAAAACAGGCTGCCATGGTCAGGCTGCTTCCCGCATCCCCTCGCTGCTCCGCTGGCTCTCATTTCCTTTCCCAATGCTCTGGCTTCCCTGATCCACAACAGACTGGAGGTCAACTGCGTTTTATCCTGAATCTGGAACGTGCATCTTCCGAACTCCCCCGTCCAGGCTGGTCCCTGGTGCTACAAAATGCTCTTTTTATTACATTTTCTGGGGGTTTTTTTGCTTAAAGGACATCTATTCTATGGAAGGCAGGGACTGAGCCCAGCCCACCAGCATTCAGCAAGCCAAAGGTGCCTGGTGGCATTGCTGCCACATACAAAGCCATGTCCTGGGCTGTAAGAGGGTCTGGATTTACAGGGGAGTTACTGAGGAGTCAGGGGAAAGGGTTGCTTGGTTGTTTTTCTCCTTTCTCCCCCTCCTCCACAGCTCTGTGGGCGGGTGCGAGGTCAGGATGGGGTGCAGGTGCCCAGGTTGGCTTCCAGTGCCCTGACCAAGCTTCCAGCCTGCTGCCCCAGGGAGAGAACCGAAACACAGGGGCCTGTCCTGCTTGCTAGATGACACAGACCGAGGCTGTCGTGCGTGGCCCTAAAAACACTCTGTACCTGGCTTAATTAGCATCTGATGAGTCCTCACCCGCTTTAGCCCCAAAGGAGGAGGGAGTTTCAGGTTGTTTCAGTAATTGCTGTAGGGTTACGCTTGGTACTTGCTCCCTGGGGAGCTGCCTTTTCCTGCCTGCGGGGCTCTGGCTGCTCCGGAGGGGAGTTGGCTCTGGGCAGAGCTGGATCTGGGCAGCAGGGAGCCCAAGGGGCGGCCTGGGGAGCCCGAGGGGTGGCTGCCTGGCCCTGCTGCTCGCTGGGATTTTGCCCTTTACGCTGAGGTTAGAAATGGGGAACTAAGAGCCCTGCCAAGGCGCCACTTGCCGGGCAGGTCGGAGCTGTCGGACGAGTCAGAGAACCGCGTGTTCCCCATCACGTTCCCCATCGATGCACCCTGTGCGTCACCCACCCCCCCCTCCTTCCCAGGGACGGTCTCTTGGGCAAGACAACTGGGAATCTGATGGATGGCTCACTGTCCAGCTCCAATGACAAAGCTGGTGGGTCCGGGGAGCAGAGGTGGCCACAGGACCCTCCAGCTGGGGAGGCAGGTTCCGTGCTGAGGCTTTTGCCAGTGGAGGGGCATCGCTTGGCTGCTTGGTGTGCCCCAAGCTTTGCTGCCTGCAGAGGTGCAAAAATGCCATATTACTGCTCCCTGTTTTTTTGTTCATACCTCTTTATTAAAGACAACCCCCATTTTGGGCATTTCTGTTGTGTCTTCCTCCTTACCCATTGGGCTGCTTAGGTTGTTTTTCACCTTGCTCTCTGCCGTGTTGGTGGTCAGGCAGCGTGGTGGGCTCTGCGTCATGCTGCTGCCGGAGTAAATCCCGCTTGCTCAGGGACACGATGCCCCCAGAGTGGGAGGTACACTTGGCCCTGGTACCCAGCCATGGGATGCTCGAGCATCATCTCACCATGGCAACAGCACCCCGCTGCGGGATCACCCGTGTTTCGCCCCGGTAGCAGGGAGGGCAGTTTGCATATCGGTGTAAACAGCGTGACTTGACTGCACTAAATATAACCTGAATTGCATTGCTTTGGGGGCAGTGTGGAGCGGGGGGGCGGTCACTCACATTTGGGCTGACTCTTTGCCCGCTGGGTGATGCAACCAGCAACTGCGATAGGAAAAATCCCTTGCTCCAGCTTCTGTGTCTTGTGAATGAGGTCATGGTTACGCCTGGAGCGGACTGAACAGCTCTTTCTGGGGGGTTATTTTTATTATTATTATTTATAATTACTATTTAGATTGCACTTTTCTTGGATGTTAAAAATGGGGTTTTATTTCTGAGGGGGTTTATTTCTGTAGCTGTCTTTATTTTAGCTCTTCCCTCTCAGCCTTCTCGCACTGTGGTTCTTTGAACTTCCCCCTCTGCCCTGCTCTGCAAGCGGGGCTCGCCTCTCCTTTGCCACCTCTCAGACACCGCCATGGCATCACACCCCCTCCGTGTGCCCACGCGTGGGGACACGCACGTGACATCCCCGCTGAGCGGCAGCTGCCTTCGAGGCAGAGCAGCTCCAGCCCTCTGAGTGTTGTAAAGCTCTTGTATCGAAGGAGGACATGGGAAGTTGTGGGGTTTGCACTCCTTTTTCCTGTAAGTCCTGTTTTTGCCCTGCTGAAATACCTGCATGGCTCCACGTAAGGTGTTTGTGTCCAGAGGTCTTGTGCTGGAAACTAAACTCACTGCCTTGTTTTGTTTTCTTTCTTCTTTCCCTCCCCTTCCTCTTCTGTTTTAGGGTTTCTTGGATAACCAGGCAGGAAACCCCCAGATCATCATTTTACGCCTCCTGCGTTACATCATCCGCCTGATCTGGAGGATGCAGTGAGCACCGGGCGCATCCCCAGGCACCAGGACTTGTTTACTTGTTGGGAAAGCCCAGGGAGGACAGATGGACACAGGGCTCCCAGCGCTGCCTGGCTCCCACCCCCCTGGGAGGAGGGTGGGCATCCCACGCCGACCTGCTGGGACTCCACAGCAGGATTTTGGCCAAGAGTGATGTTTACTGCATCCTCCCCAACACTTCTAATCACTCTTCACTCGCTTCTCCAATAAGAGTCTCAGCGAAGATCCTCAGCGGCGATGGGATGATGTGTTTTTCCTGGTCATCACTTCTGGAAAGCCATCGGCTCTCCTGGAGTACACTCTGCAGCATGGGAAGGGCAGACCTGAGCCAGCTGATGGGCAGAGCTGCCTTTAGTTTGCCTGACAGTCCTTACCCCAGAGACTCACCAGGCCCTCGCCTCTCCCTCGGACAGCAACGATGGAAGAAGGGCAAGAGGGATTTAAAGCAGCACTTCTTTTTACCTGTAAATACCGAATGCTACCCCAAATCCACCTGGGTTTGCATCATGCAAATAGCCTATTTCCTGCTGACTGACGATGATGATTATTAGTATTAATTTGATTTTTTTTTTTTATTTACACTCTGAATTTCAAGATGGAGCCATCAGGCTCCCAGGGTCCAAAACACCACAACCAACCAGCCAAACCCCCTACACACACACCCAGAATCCACCAGGTTGCCTTCTTCTAGAGATTCTTTCTATAAAATGCCTGAAAACGCTTATGTATTGTATGATATTATAATATATAGTGTTAGTGACGGAGAAATTCAGCAATAAACCGTTCCCAGAGGCAGGTGAGAGCAGTTCCCGGCACGCCGCAGCTTTGCACCCAGAGACGACAGCTCCTGCTGGGTCGCTTCAGGAACTTGGAGCTTGATCTGTGCCCTTGAAGCCAGGAGGATTTCTAAGGCGATGGATTTTTGGGGTTTTTTTTTTCATTCCTGGAATCCTCTCTGTGTTTGGACGGGACAGCCCGGAATGGGGGGTTGAGCGGCACGGGACAGTCAGCGATGAAGACATGGGATGCTCCTGTGCTGGGATGCAGCTGGAAGATGTGCTGAAGGATGCTGACCTGGAACAGATCCACCCAGGAGCTGGCTGCGTGGGCTCCGCTCCCCACCAACTGCCACGTTTCCTTCCAAACTGCCATCTCTTCCCCTGGGAAGACCTGACTGGGTGCCCAGTGCTGTTCCAGGGTGTCTCCCCTTTGACCTGGAGGAGACCCGAAGGCCCTGTTGGAAGAAGCAGGTCGGTCTCCTCGAGTCCTCTGTTGTCTCCGGTTCATCTCTCGCAGGCGGCTGCTGTGCAATGGGTGCTTTTGCAGGGGGGGTTGGCTGCTCCGGCCACCCCCATATCTATGCACAAACATACCCCCTCTGCCTCTGGAGCTGCCCCTTTCCTCTGGCTGGGGCTGGTGGTCCTCATATCCACGGTTTTATCTCTGGTTTAACTAGCACCATAGAATAAGGTAAAAAAACCCCAACCCAGCCCCACCGTAGCATTTTTTCCTGTGACACACATGCAGGGAGGAGCCCTTCCCAGTGCCATCTGTATTAATTAGCATTTGTAACGATGGACAGACTGTACAATCTGACCTCTACACACCGGCCCTGCAGGTAGGCAGAGCGCTGTGGTGTCAGTGTGGGGCTGTGTGCCTCCGATTGCACTCTTCTGGAGTATCGAGTGTTTTAAAAACTCTTTTAATTTTTTATTACCTTTTTTAATTAATTTTTTTTAAATGGACCTGCAAGGGTGAGCATTGGTCGCAGGGTTTGGCCTCAGCAGCGGGAGCAGGGGATTTTTGGAGAGGGTGTATGTGGAGGAGGGGGAACCTTTGCATTGGTGGAAAGCGAGCGGTTAAAATATCCGGTGAGTTTGGTGAGCTTGGCCAGGGCAGGTTCCTGCTCCTCATCCCCTGGGTTGTGGCTCACCATAGCCCATGCTGCCCTAGCCATGGTTTGTTTTCCACAGGGGGTACATAGAAAACCCCCGTGGGGAGGCTGGGGGGACCCTACATAGCATAAGAAAGAAGAATAATCATGAACCCCAGCAGCACAGCGGGGAACCCAGTGAGGGTTTGGGGTTGTTTTTGGTTTGCCCCCAGTTGAGTTTCATCTGTTGGTGGGTGAAACAGTGCTCTGGGGTCTTGCAGCCTTCCAGCATCCCACTGCCGCCACGCTGCCCTGCATGTGTCCCTTGGAATACACCAAAGAAACACAGAGCACTTTACCGTGTCCTCCCTGCTGGGCCACCCCAGCCAATGATGGAGACAAAACCCTATGGATTTTTTTAAGGAAAAAAAGGAAAAAAAAACCCAAAACCACCCCCAAAAAACCAATCCCCAAGGTGTTGGCACTGGGACTTCTCCCCAGGAAGTGTTCTGGGCCCAAAGGCATAGGAAAATTAGCCTCCCAAAACCCAGATCTCACCCCCTGTAGAGCTGTGAGGCTTGGGGGGGGGGATAAAACCCCCTCCCAAAAGCCTCTGAACAGAAGGATGATGGGTTTAAATGGCTGTTATGCTGGTTTAGGTCGCGTTGGCTGACTGCTCTGGGTCCTTCCAAGCAAAACCTTGGAGCTCAGCTCTGCCCAGAGGAAGGGTTTTCCTTGGGTTTGGGGAAAACAGGTTTATCCCTGGGTGATCTCCCGTGCTTGCATTACTGCTTCTCCTCTCTTCCCTATCTGTAAATACCAGACTATTTATTAGAGTAGGGCACCGTATTACTTCCATCATCTGAGCCAAATATCTGTGTGCAATGTACTCCCTTTCTGTTCTCTCCTCCCAAGTTTTGTACAGCTCATAAATAAGTTTAAAAAGGACAAAAAAAAAATCAATTTCCCCTCCAAAAAACCCTATTTTAGAGTTGGATAACTAGAGCTGGTAAATAATGTAGGCTGGTTTCCCCCTCCCTGTGTAATTAATGCACTCTACTGTTCCATGATACTGTAACTCATGGGAACGTTGTGTATTTATTTCCTGCTTATTTAAGTCCCTGTACGGATTGTTGTCTCCTCTCAGCCCCGCAGCACGCAATGGATTGCCCTCTGGAGCACAGGCTGCCAGCATCCTTAGGGTTATAACCAGATTATCACAGATTACTCTCCCAAGTGCCTAAATCCTGCTTCCCACTAGCAGTTTAGGCAGCTTCAAGACTTCAGCATTAGCAGAATTCAGCGGGAATTTGGCTTCTCCATCCATGTGATGTTTTTTTTTTCTCCCAAAGCCCCCCCNCCCCCCCCCCCCCGTCCTTTTTAACTGCGCCTTTTCTTCCTCCTCGGCCTCTTCCCAAACCCAGAGCAGCTTTTGGATCAGGTACAGCCCCAGCACACGCCGGCACACGGATCAATCACTAATTCCTTTCCCGGGACCCAGCGTATGTAGCATTTGTACTGCAATTTCCCTGGCTTCCTTGTGGTTTGCACTGATGAATTTTGGACAGGGTAATTGCCACTTGTGCAATACTGCTGTAAATAACTGCAGATTTTTTTTTAAGATGCGATCTTTTATGTTCTTTAATATGAGTTTTATATGAATAAAAACTTTCAACTATTTGTCGCTGCGTGATGTTCTCCTTGGGGGCTCGATGGCTGCTGATGTTGGATGTTTTATCACCCTTTCTCCCTTGTTTGCCACCTGTTATTCCCCACACATGGGTTGCAGGCACCTCTCCGATGTTTCCTCCTGCTCGGAGGCACTCTGAAGCTCCTGAGATGCTAAAATACATTGTTAAACAAAGTCAGCTCTGCTGCCCCAGTTGGGAGAGCTCTGGGTGGGTTTGAGGGGATTTTGGGTTAGGTTTTTATTCCTCGTTCTCTACACTTAGAGGGTTCTGCAGATGTGGGCTGCATCGATGGGCTCCAACCCTACCCCAAGACACGCATGGGCTCCAACCCAACTCCTGGGCACCTGTTGCAGTTGGTTTTCATGGGGATTTACTCTTTTGTGTATCACTAGTTTACTTAATGTTGGTTTTATATTACTTTTTAATTTTATTATTTAAAAATTGAATCAAAAACCTATGTGTAAAACTTGCTATCCTACCTTCCTTGGGCCTTGGCCATCCATCTCCTTTCTGTACCCAGTTGGGAGGAGAGAAGGGATGCTGCCAGCCCTGCTGACTCCTCTAGCTTTCACTCCACTGCAGATAATCGCAGGCAGGTAACCAACGGCATCAGGCACCATTTGGAGCAGGATTCTGGTGAGCTGGCTCAGACGTGGCTCCAGGCACAAAGGGAGTGAACAGGAGGTGATGGCAGAGGTCCCCGAGTCCAGGTGGGATGGGTCGCTCCCCTTGGAGCTGGGTGTGCACCCTTCTTTTGGAACACTTCCGTGAATTGTTCCCAAGGCCAAGTCAAAGAAGAGGCACGGTGAGGGAGGGGGGCCATTGGTCTCCCAAAAAGGGGCACAGGGGGATGGTGGGACCTGCAGACGCATCTGCTATTTTACGATCCTTTGCACCTGCATCTCTGGTCAGATGTTTTTTCCTCTACCTCCCTGCCAGGCACCCCATTTAATGCCCACCTTGAGCGGCTCTGGAGATGCTGCAGGCCACGGCCTGGCCATTCTCTGTGGTTGTGGGCTCAAGGCATCAGGATTTTTCCCTCTCTGGGTGAGAGGAGACACACTGCCGGCCCACCTCGAGCACTGGGGGCAGGGAGTGGGGTATTTTTAGCCTCTTTCTTCCGAAATATCAGCTGGGAGGCCGGGGTTTGGGGTGCGTGACGCAATGCGGTGGGAGCGTGCATCAGCTGGGAAGGCCCAAAGGCAGGAAGAAATTTGGGGTGGGCGGGGGAACAACAGGATTGCGAAGTCCTTGGAAAGCCACAGCCCGTGCTGGGTGCCGTGGGGCCGAGCACTCCTGTGTCCCAGCACCCCTCAGCTGAGATGCCCTTAACTCTGAACCCCAAAGTCCTTCTCAAAAACAACTTTAAAGAAAATTCTGGATTTTTTTTTCTTGGTTGTTGTTCTTGTGTTTCAAATTACAGAAGTTCCTGAAAGGGAAGTTTATTGGTTTCAGGTGCTATTTTGGGGGGGTTCTTTAACTCAAAAAAAAACCCAAACCAACAGGGCTTTATTGCCCAGCCAAGGTTCTGGCAGCTGCCAGCCCCGGTCTGCCCACGGATCTCGGATCCTGTCGGCATTCAGGAGCCCACCAGCCTGGGCGGGCATCTTGTCCCACTGCGTCCTCTCCATTTGCCTTTGCCATGACTCAGGTTGGAAGCTCATCGCCCGCCTGAACATGGTGACTTCAGTGGTGAGGCTAAGAGGGAAGAGAAACGCTGCCCAGCTGGCAGCGTGCAGCAGTGCAGAACGCCGGCGGGATCTCGCCGCTGGGCACGTGCTTGGCCATCGCCAAGTCTACGTTGGCCGTGGCCAACCCACAAGTGGTTATGGCCCAGATCAGCAGCTACAGCCAAGGCTGAAGGCGGTCAGGGCCCAAGTTGGCGATGCCCAGGTTCAGGTTGGCCGAGGTCCAGGCTAGCCACAGCCAAGTCCAAGGTGATCATGGCCCAGGCCCGCCAAAGACACATCATCTGGGCCCGCTGCAAGAGACAGGCCCTTTCTGCAGCCTTACATTTGTGCTTCAGTAACAAATTAAAACCACGTGCCAGTGTTGTTTTGAGTCTCACCAACTTCCTTTATTCCTTGGAAAGAAATAAATTACTCAGGGCAAAAGCCATCTGCAAGCTTCAGCTCACAGCGCTCCACGGCCATCGGAAGGAAGCCTTCCTACGCTCAGGCCTCCCTAAAAACTCCTGACTGTCTTGCGCACACTCTTTTAGGGACACAAAAGACCAGCTCCAACCCAGTGCAGGCCCTCCCCATCTCCCTTAACCTCAGGAATGGCTAATAAGGCCTGGTTGGGTGCTAAGGTTGCGTGTTGCACAGGCGGGCTGCACTTGGGGTCCGGGGGGTAGCATGCAAAGCCAAAGCCCCCATCTGCTGTGGGATGAATATTCAGCTGATCTGAAGGGCCAGCGGCCATCCAGCACCGTGGGAGTCGTGCTGCCGTGCTGCCATGCTGCCAGGCTCCCAAGATAGGTATGTTTTTATATATTTTTTTTTTTTTTAAAATTCTTTTTTTTTCCAATGACTCGCCTCTGACCTTTCAAACACCTGTTCGGCCTGAAGCAGCTAAAAATACCCCCCAAGCTTTGCATTTGATTTTCATATCGCAACAAAGTTTGCTGTTTCCAACGTGTTTTCTTGCCTTACGGGCAGGTTTCAGGACAGTCGACCTCTCCTCCGGCTAAACCCAGCGTAGGTGGGGATGGGAGATGGCAGGCTGCAGGCAGGGCTGCTCAGGCATGCGGCCAAGGACATCCCTGGGAAGTGATAAGGGCACGTTATAGATTCTATAATGGGGCTGGGCACATGTGTATATGGCGTAAGACAAGCCCAAGGGTGGTAGGACCAAGGGCACCTTCCCACTGCCCACTTGCAAAGTGCCTGCAAGCCACCAGCCACCCTCCCTGAGCGTGCCAAACCCACCTCAGGTCTTTTGTTGAGGTATTTAAAATAAAAATAATAAGCCCTTAAGCTGAAGCTGTGCTGTAAAAGCAAGTCTACGGGGTTATTCCTGCAAAGGCTTCACTTGCCAAGGCTGGGCCTCCAAGGAGACCTTGGATGCGGCAGCAAGGGCTCACTCAGTGCCTCACAGCTCATGGCTGGGTGAGGATAGGGACCCTCGTGGGGATATGGGGCCTTTTCTTCCCCGAGTTGATGAATGTCTCCCCGCCGGCCTTTTGACAGGCTCATACATTAATTTTCCCGGGCGGGGGGGGGGGAGCCCCCTGCTCCCTGGCCTGGCAGGCTGCTCATTAAAACATGCTTCAGCTCAGCGCAACGGTGGGCACTGGGCAGGGTGTGGGGTTTTTTTGACAAAGACCTAATTATCTTGGATGTTAATTAGGGGAAATAAAGTTGGACGATGGCGCGATGGCCATTCCCTAAGGAAGGGGGACATAGCAGCAAAGCAGAGCATCCCTGAGTATCCCCTCTGCTGCCCGCACCAGTCCCGTGGCACATCACTCCTGTGCTAACTGGCCCTAATTGGAGTTTCTGTGTTGGCAGCACAGGCTGGAGGATGGTGTGCCAGGGAGGATGTGGAGAGAGCAGAGGGTAAAGGGCAGGGAGAGCTGCGTCGCCACCTTGTCATGGGATGGCTGTGTGTGGCCCCTCCTGTTAAAAAAATAGAGGTTGGTTGGGTTTTTTCCCTGAAATCCTTTTTTTGGTTGGTTTTAAATTTTCTGAAGCATATAAATGAATTTAAGTGTTGGAAGGGCACACCTTGGGGGGGGGTGGTGCTGGGACCCCATGACGTGCTGGTAGCACAGCATCCCAGCTGACAGTGGTGACCCAGAGCCCTGGTCAAAGTGATGGGGGAGGCAATGGGGGGTGAGGAATGGCCACGAGCGCCTGACGTATTACCATTCAAATTACTTATTGGCAGAAATGGGTTTAAAAATAGGGGTTTTATGATAAACAAACTAACCTCATACAGGAAGTGAGCTGCAAATACTAAAATCTAGTGTGCTGTCAGAGAGGTGCCTCACAGAACTCAAAAACACTGCCACAAAGCAGCGAGAAGGGGGGGTTATATATTTAATTGGGATTGGGGGTGGGGGGAGGGGTTCCCCTCCTGGCCCAGGGAAAAGGAAGGTGTGAGGGCAGGAGAAGGCCACGCTGCTGGGTGATGAAAGGATGTCAGCTCTACTCATGCCCCCCCCCACTAAAATTATAAGGTGAAGCCCGGTGATGCACAGCCAGCGTCTTCGCGATGCTCTAGCATGCCTGGACTTCAAATAAAAAAAAAGAAAAAGAAACAACAACAACACAAAAAAACCCCAACCCAAACCCCAAAAAAACCCGCGTTTGCTTCTGCTGTTGAAAAGGTTAAGCAGTTTTCCTCCCGAAACCCCGAGTGTGGGCTGTGAAAGAACATGTTAATGAAGAAAATTTCCCCAGGGCTGCTCTTTTATTATCACCAAAGCCATCGAGTTTCAGTTTGAGTTATTTGTATTTATTTATAAAAACAAAGATTAAATAAGTAGAACGAAAAAAAACAAAGCCCTCATCCTAATTTCTGAGCCCCAGCCTGATTTATTCGTGCAGAGAATTTCCCCTGCCAGCAGGTACCTGTGGGCTGTTTTTCCCTTTGTTTCATGAGGAGAGAAAAAAAAAAAGAAAGCCAAAAAACCCACCACCCTAAAAACCAGCCAAACACAACCCCGAACCAACCCTGAGAGGCTGTATGTGAAAGAGATTTAAGGTTAAAGGGGAAAAAATTAAGAAACAAAACCAAATCACACAAAAGAAAACAGAACAACCAACCGTGTTGTCATTAGGGTGTAAAAAAATGAAGATTTGGAAGACTTTTGGGCTGGGGATGATGCAACTGGCTGGGGCAAGGGGCTACCGGTAGCGATGCTCTGCTGGCCACAGTGTGGGGTGGGAGCATCTGATTTAAGAGACATACAGAGAGGAGGAGAGAGAAAAAAAAGGGCATTTCTCTTTTCATGTGTTTTCACTTCCATTGCGAGAGGACTGGTTAAAAAAAACACACACACATACAAAAAAAAAAGCCCTTCAGTGGTCTTGTAGCCTTTAACGTGTTGTTTTTCTACATATTTTATGTTGTTGGCTTTTGTTATCAGTCTCATCTGCAATTTGTGGCCAATTCTGTCATGCTTTAGGCAGACATCTTGTTCCCAAAATATTGTTTGCAACCTTTCAGCACCGGTACAGCCTCGTGTACGGGCAGAGCGAAGCCACAGCACAACGAGAAAAAGGGCAGATTTAACCCCAAAATCATCCCTCCACCATAAACCTGGCCCAAAGGGGGGGCGAGCACCAGGGCAGCATCCAGCCTCCCAATACCCACAACATCCTCACTTTAATTTGAATTATCTTCATTCCCCATCCCAGGAGGAGCCAGATCCATCCTGATGTGACCCAACGGGGTGTTTTTTTCTCCATCCCAAACACCGTTTTCCCAGCAGGATTTTTCCCAAGCTATCAGCATGAAGCCATCTCATCCCATCCCAGCCCATCCCATCCCAGCCTTTCTTTTCTGAGCACAGCGGGGATGAAATCAATCAGTTGAGCTGCTATTCACCACCGAAAACCAGCCCCACCAATCTAGCACCTATTTGGTATTAATAGCGAAACCAAAGAAGCAAATTAATACCACAGGACAGAGGCATCTCTTCTTTTTTATAAAAAATACAGAAAGAAAGACAAAAATTAATCAAATTCAAGCCAGGGAGCAGCACCCGGCGATGGGAGCAGAGGTTTTTTGGCTGCTGCCAGTCCTCAGAGACTGGAGGCAGCTGATATTTGGTATATTATTTTTTGAGGGGGTTGGTTAAACTGAAAGGAAAGGCTCATGGCCGTGCCCCCACCCCGGTGAGCTTTACAGCCGGGGTGATACGATGCTGTCCCAGTGAGGGAAGTGAAGTGATGCCGCCGCGTCCCCGCCGAACCCTCCCGCTTTGAAATAGTCAATTTTGGGGTGTTTTTTTTTTAATTAACTCGGCTGTCGGGGCAGCCCGGGCTGGGGGAGGAATGAGCCATTCTGAAACCCAACTCCTTTTCCTGAGGCTGCCGCTGCCGTCAGCGCCCGAGCCCTGCCCGAAAAGAAAATAGAGCTCAAAACGGTTTCCCAAAGCGGAGGCGACAAAAGGTCGCCTGCCCTTCACAGGGAGACACACACAATTTCAGCCTCCCTGCTACGGGGCAGAGTTGGCAGCTGCTCCCCCCAGGAAGGGCAGCTTTCCTCCCCTGGACCACCGCAGCCCTGAGCCTCTGTGCCCCGGGATGCTCGGGGAGAAGGGAGGGAGGGGTCCTGCTTCCCCGCTCCGCCTCTTCATCTGAATTTATCCCCTTGTTTACAACGGGTGCAAACCCTGTTATTATTATTATTATTATGGCCAGAATATATATATATTTTTAAGCCACTCTCACAGGGCTCTCCCAATGCTCTCTCCACTTCCTGTGACAAAACAAAACACGCTTCATTTGAAACTCATTCTTCCTCTATTTAGTGACGAGAAATAATGACCAAAAGCACCCCCCCTCCCAAAAAAACCCACCCACTCCTGCGCCACAGTCATCCACCACACCCGCTGACCCCTTCCCACGCCTTCCCCCTGACTCCCCTCAAACCCCCAGTGGAGGTTGGACCTGGGCACGTCAGGCTGAGATAGCATCACCCAGGGAAACTAAAATTAAATAATTAAAAATCATTTATCAAGATATTTAATTGAAAAATCAGGCTGGATGTCACGCCGAAAGGTGAATTTCCACTTCACTATTTTCCTCCCGATGCTGCTCAAGTAAGAAGTCAAACGCTTCCCTCC
>VZTU01019848.1:0-24571 GCA_013400835.1 Zapornia atra | reverse complement strand
ATATATTCTATATTATATAGCTCTATTATATATTATTATAATATTATATTGTATAGATATAGATATAGATATAGATATAGATATAGATATCTATCTCAGAAAAGGCAGGGATTGTGCGGCAGCAGACGCAGCGGTGCTGAATCACGTCCCCAGGCGCCTGGCTGTGTTTGTACAAGTGATAACGAAAGTAAGAAAACAAAAGGGAAATAAAAAAAAACCCCAAACTCTCTGGGTTTTATTGTTGGGTGTCCCCCCTCCTTTCCCCTCCCTCCTTTCCCCTTTTCCTTCGGGAAGGATGCGTTGGGATGTGTTGGGAATCCCTTCCTGTGGGCGGGGGCTGAAGGGGATGTGTGGTGGCAGCGGCAGTGGCGTGGGAAAGTTCTCTCCTTTCCCTGCCTAACCCAGTGTGGTTTTGTGCTGGGCTGTGCTGGGAATGGCTGGAAAGCCCCTGCCCTGCACACAGGCAACACCAACTCCCGCTGCCAAACACCAAAACCCCTTATTTCTCTTCCCAGCCATCCCAATATTGGTTCTCCCAGCCGCCTCAGCTCCAGCGCACGCAAGAGGAGGTGGCAGCCGCCCACCGCTGCTGTAGCAGGGAGTTTTATCATATTTAAACCCAAATCCTCCGAGGGGGAATGGACCTACCAGCCTCCCCACGCCCCGGAACGTCGCAGCGACCGCGGGCAAGGTCAAGGTCGGTAAACACGGGTTCTGAACGCACAGCATGGAATAGGGGGGGTGAAACACTGGAAGCTTTGCACGTGGGAGGGAGGAGGAGATGGATTTAGCCATTGCACCAGCTGATGCGAGGGTCTGGGAGCACCCTACATCCCACCAAGGCTGTGGGGGTGCTGGAAGAGCCCAGTGCCCGCGGGGATGGGCACCTGCACCCCAGGATTTGGTCCCAAGTGGTGAATACGTAAGGGAAAACAAATGAATAGTCCCCAAAATACGTAAGGGTTAAAGCTCCTGGAAAGCCACAGCCCGTCCCGGGGAGAGCGGCTGGGTGGGCGTGGGGCCACAGCCGCCCTCCTGCCCGCCGTCTGGCAGGGCTGGGGCCACGCGTCGGCGGGGCGGGACGGTGGGAAGAGCTCCCCACCTACGGCAGCGGCGCTGGTTTCGGTTTCGAGGCGCGACCGACCGACACCCGACACCGGGGTCGAGCTCTTTCCTCTGGCACCACCGCCAGGCACCAGGGCACCAGCAGGAGTGAGCAGCCGCCGTGCCAGGGATGCACAGCAGCACATGCTGGGGATGCATAGATGGTTTGCAGCTGGAGTCGGCTCCCTGCATCCCTACACGGCTCCTGGTGATGCTCCCCAGCCCGGTGACCCAAAGCCACACCAGCACCTTTACTGGCACAGACAGTAAACCCCCTGTGAGAGGGGAGCGTGGCGAGTGTCACTCGGCACTGGGAGCGCAACGGATGCGGCATCCATGGACATGGGAGCTGAAATTCCCAGGAAATGCTGGGTTTGGACACCTGGCATCACCAACCTGCCCTCAGCCCTGTGACCTGGGCGATGGAGACCCCAGCCAGAGCCATAACCCCCCAGAGAGGAGGGATGAGGAAGGGGACGTGTCACGGGCACTGTTAACACCCTTCTGTCAGCACAACGCAGCCGTGCGCAGGCTTCAAAGTGGGTTTTGTGGTTGGCTGAGGGATGCTGTGATTAACAGGCGCCTGGGCTCAGAAAAAAAATATTAAATCTCAACCCCCCCCCTCTTTCTTCCTCTGCCATGCAGGCACAGGGACACCCCAGCACTCCCCGGTGAGGGAAAGCTGGGGCTACCCAAAGGCCACGGGGATGGGCACCCCCTGCTTGCACCCATGTGAGTGCCGGTGCCTCCAGCCCCAGACTGCTTCTCTGCAGGAGGAGGAGAGGAGAGTGGGGCAGAGGCCAGAACGGGGGTCTGGGGAGTGGAGGGGGGGATGCTGTATCCCTGCACAGCACCAGCAGCACCAGGAGAAGAGATGGCAGCAGATGAGAAAGAGCATCCCTGGGGGGTCAGCACATCCCCAGGGCACAGATCATCCCCGGGGGAACAGAGCATTCCAGGGGACAGAGCATCCCTGGGGGGACAAAGAATTCTGCAGGGACAGAGATCCCCAGAGCACAGAGCATCCTGGAGGGACAGAGCATCTTGGGGGTGACAGAGCATCCTGGAGGGACAGAGCATCCTGGGGGTACAGAACATCTCAGCAGGGACAGAGCATCACAGGGGAAAGATCATGACCATAGCACAGAGCATCCCTGGGGGCACAGAGCACCCCCGGGGTCACAGAGCATCCCCAGGACACAGAGCATCCCGGAGTGCTGCTCTCCCTTCTCCTGCAGCAACCTCTCTCGCTGCTGACTCATTTTTGGCCAGCAAGCCCACGCGAGGCGCAGCACCTCCTGCCGCCCCGTCACCCCGTCGGGGTTTTTGTTATTTTCCTTTCCTCTTCATCAAACAGGCTCACAGTTACCAAAAGCCCCCGTCACATGGCCACCGCACCCTGCTCCCTTTACTGGAACTGCTCAGCCTCCCAAAAACACACGCTTCCAGCAGAGCAGCCCAGAGCAGCCAGCGATGCCCCCAGAGAGCCCCAGGCTCACACCGACACTGACACCCACCATTAAGCGATGGCCAAAATAGTTAGGAGGAGAAAAAGAATTTACCCCTCTTCCTCCACTCCCAAGCCTAGTCCCAATGGGACAGTGGAGCTCCTGAGGACTCACCAGCCGCTGCCTCCTCCAGCCATCCCAGCAGCATCCACTCCATCAGGGAGAACATGGGATTTGATTCCATTTACGCTGCTTGAAAACACTCTTGTGCTCCTTGGGTTGCAGCAAAGGACCTGCCTAGAAAGGAAGGAGATCTTTGTTAGTGCTAACAAGGATGCTGGGCATGGATGTTTCACCCCAGCACGGTTTCACATGGCTTTGCCCCCAGGCTTCATCCCTGTGCTTCCCCTTTAATGGGCGTTGAAGGGTTTAACATCAGCTTCTCCAGGGACAGCCCGAGCCTGCACAGCTTCTCCAGGGACAGCCCGAGCCGGACCCCAGCGATGCTTCAACTCCCAGCGCTCGCGGAAATAACAGGGGGACTGAGGAGACCTCGGCTCGAGCAACCTTCCTTCCCCAGAGCCAGAGCTAGGTACCACACAGCACCTGTGCCGAAGATGCTGGCACCCAGAGCGTGCCGTGGCCCCTTCCAGTTCAGCATCCCCGCTTCGCGCTGCCGGTCCCGGCATCCCCGCTCGGCGCAGAGCCCTGCACCCCCCATACTATTCCCGATGCCAGCACAGAAAAGACCCTCGTGGACCGCCCTTGCCCCTCCCTCCCAGCACTTCTCGGACCTTAACAAGCCCACCTAACACCCTACCCGACTTCTCCTTGCTGCAGCTCCCGTCCAGGATGTGCTGGGGCGGTTTATAGAGCCCATCACCGCCCCCCTCCCCCCCCCCTCCGCTGCAAAACGGGAAAGGGGGATGCTCCCATGGCCGGCCCGCGCTCCCCATGCCCCCCACGCGGCAGCTACACCCCTGGGGAAAGGCTCCAGGGCTTTTTCCCATCAGAAAGGGCCCAGTTCCCAGGCTCACAGCCAAACCCGGCAGCAGCAGGGAGCTTGGGGGGTGCAGACACCAAACCCCCTGTCCTCGGAGCAGCAGGAGGTGCTGGCCAGTGGCCCCCTACCCTCTGCTCTGCAGCCCCCAACTCTGGAACATCTGGATGCTCTTCCAGCCTGTCTGCTCTGGTTTCCCCCCATATCCCCCCCAGCACCCATCAGATGGGCTAAAAATAGCCCTGACCTCCCTGCAAACCCTGTGGGAAAGGTCACTGGCTGCGCAGGGGTGACGGACACTGTCCCCTTNGCCGGGTGGGGGCTGTCACCCTACTCATGTGCATGTCCCCCCCCGTTTTCTCACACCCAAGCCCTGCCTCACAGCACTGCGGCGCAGGCAGCAGTATAGTTCTTATGTGTTGCCCGAAAATGAACCCACCCGAAAGCCACTTACTGGAAGATTTTTTGCTCCCCAATTCAGCTGGAGTGCAGAGATGAGTCACGGCAGAGACCAGACCCCGGTGGGGGGGGGGGGGGCGGAATAGAGGGGGTGCCCTACTCTGCCTTTCCCCAATTTATGTCTTTTTTTTTTAAAATGGTTTGGTGACACCGGAGCAGCTCAGCAGCAGCTCAGAGCCCGCCGGGGTTGGCAACATGGGGCACACCAGCCATCCAAGCATCATCCATGAGCATCATCCCTCACTGCGCCCTGTGCATCCCCAGCATCACCCCGGCTCGCTGGCAGCTTTAACCCTTGCAGCACCGTTGCCACACCAGCTTCACCACGACCCACACAGCCATCGCTCCGGGCATCCCCGCAGCCGCAGAGATGGCCCCCAGCCAGGGCCACGGCATGTTGGGAGAGCGTGAGTGGCTGCAGGCCGGGGGAAAGAAACCCCAGCACCAAAACACCGGCACCAAAACACCGGCACCTTCGCCTGTGGCTTTCACCCATTTCTCATCTGAGAAGCAAAACTCGCCCGCAGTGGGATGCCGGGGCCGCTGCCCCGTGGCGCAGCTGGGACGAGAGGCTGGCAGTGCCGGTGATGCTCAGCCTCGGTGCAAGTTGTGGGGGACCTGGGGGGGGGTTAGTGATGTATCTCTAGGGTGATCCACTCTATCTCCATTCCTGTGGCACCCTGGGGCTGGCTCACACCCCACCGCTGAGGTTACAGGTGAGTTTACCTGTGCCAAAGCACCTGCGTTGCTGCTGAATCCCACCCACACCAGGAGCTTTTGGCTTGTCCCCAAAAGGGAGGGAAGTGGGGTGAGGGACCGGGGCATGATCCCTCCTCCCTGATCATTCCAGCCTGCTGCTGGATGAGATGCACCATTTCATGGCCAACGGGGATGGGTCCCAACCTCCCCGAGGACCTCCAGAGCTGTGCTGCGACCTCTAAACACTCAGATATCACCCCCAAAAAAGGATGAGGATGGGTCATTCTCTTTATCCAACACTCCCTGGGGACATCCCCAGGCCTTGCCCCAGCTGTGGGAAATGTCCTACCTGGAGGAACCGCGAAAGAAAATCACTCCATGAGCATCCCAGAGGAGGAGGAGGAAGAGGGCTGGCACACACGGACGTGGTCAGAAAACGCTCGTCCTGCTCCCCTCCCGCCTCCTTCCCACCAGAATATTGCAACAGATCCGGAAATCAGCTCCCTGGCCAGAGGCACTTCTTTGGCCCAGCTTCCACACCCAGCATGCCAGAAACTCCCAGACCCCTCCAGCGCCTGGCCGGGAGCTCCACGGGAAGCCAGAGGCTGCTGGGAGCAGGGGGAGACTTTGGGTAAACTTTTGTCATCATCAAAAATCCCATTTTCCTTCTGAGAAGAAAATAGGAAGCCCCAGAGAGGCAGGAGGTGTCACAGCTGAGTGCAGGGCAGCACGGAGAGGGGAAACGAACCTGGAATTGCCACAGGAAGCAGCGTGTGGGGTGAGCACAGCAGCAAGGAGTCGGGGTTACCTCTGGGTTTACTGGCCTGGCAGCGTGTGTCTGCAGCACAAGGCACTGCAGAGAAACCCCTTCCAGTGGGATTATCCCAGTGGGACCAAGCGCCCGGCAGTGTCCTGGGGTGGGAGGATGCTTGGCCCCTAGTGTGGGTCCTGAGGGCTGGCATGCCATGAGATGTCACCACCTGCATCACCCATGGGGTTCAGCTGGAGAAATCAGTACAGGCCAAAGCCATGACCCCGAAACACCCTGGCACCCCCCGGGACGGCCGCTGTGCCGGGCATGCTGGCACCTGCCTTCCTGCAGAGCGCAAAAACAACTTGCTAAGTCACAGTAAAACCATGAAAGCAAAACCACAGAGCCCCAAAGCGCCTCTGAGTCACTCCCCCGGTCGCCGCCACGGCCCTCCAAAAACTCACCGCCACCTGCAGCCGGCCCCAAGCTGCTGAGCCACACTTGGCCCACAGGCACGGCCTGCGTCAGGCTGCCATAGAGGTGCTGGCGGCCGGGCACAGCCCCTCTGCCCATGTGGGCACAGGCCCAGCAGCGATGAGCAGCGATGACCGTTCACCACACCTCAGCATCCTCCTCCCAGCCCAAAAACACCCTGGCAGCCCCCGCTCGCTGGTGCTGCTCCGCAGGGGGAATGCTTCCTTCCCCTCGTTCCTGTCAACCTGCCCCTATTTTATAACTTTTTATTATCATCACCGTTTCGAATCATGAAGAATACTCATTTGGGAGGTGAATGGGATGAGACGCCGCCAGAAAGCGCTACTGGGATTAGTCACTGGTTGTAACTTCTCTATTTACATGAGTCATGCAGGTCGGCAGCGCAGCGCCCCAGTTAAGCCCTGGCTGGGTTTTGGGGTTTTGGGCTGTCCTAGAGAGACCTTTCGGTAACTCTTCTCTGGTTCTGAGCAGCTGCCTCGCAGCACGGGCGCTTCCCGAAACACCCCCAGGAGCTGCCAGGGGCTTGGCTGCACGGTGACGCAGCAGCCGGGGCTGAGGGGATGCTTGGAGAGGGGGATTTGCCCCTGCTAACCTCCCAATTCCCCTGTTTGCACCCAAGGTGGGAAGAGGGAGAGAGGCGGCGGGTGATAGGTGTAGGGTGCTGGGTACCAGGGATGCAGCGAAGGCCAAGCTGGTGGCACTGGGCCCCGGGGCGGTGCCGGCAGAGGTCACTGTTGCCAAAAAACTGCTCGCCCCAGCCAAAAAGGGAACTTGGTGGGGAAGGCAGTGATGGGGAAGGTGGCCATGGGTTATGAACAGCAGCCGTCAGGTCACCTCACCAGGGACCTCCGTCCCCAGTGCCGAGGCCCCCGGGGTGATGCGCTGGTCCAGCACTGTGGTCCATGGGAGGGTCTGGAAAAGACAAGCTCCAACCCCCCCGGACACGTCGGGACCCCCTGAGGGAGCCCAGCTCTTGAGATCAGATAATGAGGGGGAGAGGAAACAGCATCTGCGTGGGGCTGGAGGGAGGATGATGTGGCTGGAGGCTGCTCCCGAGGGGGAAGGGGTAAGAGGGGGGGCCCAGGCTCCCCCGTAGGCTGCCAGCCCCCTCGGCTCACAGACAGCCATGAACAAACACGAGCAGCCCCCACACAAGCATGGCTTGGGACGGGTGGGGATGTATTTCCTTCCCAGGGCAAAACGTGGGGGGTCCATGGCAGGGGGTCCCTGAGAGCGGCAGGACGGCTCCTCGCCCAGGGGCCAGCACGGCACCAGCGTGTGAGCAGTGTGAAGATCCAGCCCCAGAAAGGTGACTAAGCACTCTGGGGACCCAGGCATGACGCCAGAGTAGCCCAGCCTCTTGTCCCACCGCACCGCCGGGCTCCTGCAAGGAGCTGCCACCCACTGTTATCCGGACACAGGACCCCAGCCCGAGGGGGAAGGACCTCAGGGGGCTGCAGAGAGCCTCCACACATCCCCTCCATCCCTGTGTTGTGCCAGAGCAGAGTTGCTGCCCTCTGCAAAGCCCCACAGTGTCCAAGCAAGGTGGCTCCCACCCATGAACAGAGGCTGGAGCAGGTCCTGGAGCTGCCCCAAGGACCCCTTGGGCTGGGGTCCCTATGCCAGCAGGGTGCTCACCTACCTCTGTCTGGGCAAAGGAGAGCAGAACGTGGCTCCCTGGGTGCTGAGAGTGCCTCTCTCCTCCCACACCCCTCGCCAAAGTCCTTCCCTGCCCCAGCGCAGCCAGGGCTCCCCAGGCAGAGGCCCCCTCCTGCTCAGGGGGGTGACACACACCCCACGGGGGTTCCAGGACCCGCAGGGGGGTGAGGCAAAGCCCGACACCCAGCAGCCGGCCCTCGCTTTTGGAACCTGCCAAAGTTTAAATATTGGCCCCATGGGGAGAGCAGAGCGCCCGGCTCAGCACCGTCGGGGGCGCACAGACCCCCCAGCCAGCACGACACTCCTGACACACACACGCCCTCACACAGCCTGTCCCGCAACAGCAAAGAGCATCTTACCCTGGGATGCCGGGCCCCAGGCAGCCCCCCGGGGCCGGAGGGAGCGCGGGGGGCTCCACGTGGGGCCGCAGAGCGAGGGTGCCATTCGTAACGGGCGCCAGGCACCCCGGCACGAAACTCCCCCGGCGCTCTGCCCACATCATTGGTCCAGGTCACGGCGGCGGCTGCTTTCAAATTCTGCTCAGCCTCAAAAAGGAAACAGGAAGCCTCTCGGCTCTTGACTCGATGGGGCGCGGGAGGCTCACGCACCCACGCGCCCCTTCCCGCCCCCGAGGCCGCAGCAAGGGGTATGTCATGCTCCCAGCTTGAGGCTAGACCCCCCAGCACCCGAACCCCGGCAGCCTAGGGAGGTGGCACATCACACCTCCATGCTGGGGCTCGCCCCAAGGCAGCTTTGCCTTTTCGGTCTGTTAATGGTCAAACCCATCTTCCCATCTCCATCTGCCAGCTTGCCGAGGCTCCAGGTAGCGCCAGGGTCATGCTGGAGCCTGGACCACCAACCCCAGGCGCTGGGCTGGTGTTCTACACTCCCCCAACACCCCCTTGGTGGAGCAAGGCAGGGGGTGGGGAACAAGCATGAGCACCCCTCACCTCACTCTTCTCTTCCCTCCACCCCAGGGGCAGAGACACCCACACAGCATTTGTCCTTGGATAAAAAAGTCAGTGGGGGAAGGCTGGGGAAAGCACAGCCCCACTCGATTTGGGAAGGGGGTAGGTAACACTTCCCCTTCCCCCAGTTTAGAAGGAAGAAACCAGCTTCCCCAAGGTGAGAGGGAGGGAGGGAGGGAGGACTGCTGGTGGGACCCAGCACCCACTGCTGGCATGGGGGGCAGGGTGGGGGGAGGAAGGGTCAGAGCAGAAGCGGGGCGGGGGGTACGGTCCATGTGTCTTAAGGGGTCTGTTTAATTTGTGTGATACAGAAGGGGCCTTTGGAGCAGCTGATTTTTGAAAGGACTGAAGCCTAATGTCTCCAGGCTGCAGCAGGACCTTAGGGCCCCCGTGAGCCTCAGTTTTCAGTACACACAGAAGGCTTCTCACATCCCTCTACTTCTGCTTTCTTCACCATCACTCTTCCTCCATTCATTCGTCCCTTCCCCAAAATCCTTCAAGCTCCCCTACTTGAGAGTTCAGAACAAAAAGAAGGGTGTGTCTGTTCCAAAATCATCCTAAGTGCCACAGAATAAAATCAAATTTCTAAGAAAAAAAAACAATTGCTCAGAGGAAAGAGCCCCAGGGGGCAGCTCTGGCTGCTTTTCCAGCAGCAACCACTGCAGCTCCAGCTGCTTACTGGAGTCACTCCACCTGTTTGCTGGAAAACGATGTGCCTGGGCATCCCAGAACCAAGCTGAGACCGGCCACACTCCAGGTCTGGATCCCCAGGGAGAAAGGACAGGGGCTGGCAGCAGAGATAAAGGTGAGGTGAACACAAATGAATGCCCAATTATTTAAATTGCCTCTAAGTAGTTTCAGCTCTTGGCCAGACACCACGTAAGGCAGCAGAGGCAGGTGTGTTCTCAGCAGCCACTGACTAATTGCAGAACAAAGAGCAGAGGAGAAGAGTGATGTAAACAGCACACAGCGGATGCCTGGGCGCAGGTTGTGCTTACCTGGTATGTACCCCTACCCAAGAGATACCCGGTGGTCCCCAAGGCCAAAAGAAACCCCCAAATAACTATCACATGACTGAGCCTGGGGGATCACAGCAGCTCCCAGAATGCACTCCAGGCTCAGTGCTCCCCTTCCTTGTGCCAGCCCCAAGGGGGAAAGTGGGTCCAGCATCTCATGGGGTGCCCACTTCCTGTGGTACCCTGGGGATGTGAGGCACAGCCTGAGCAGAGACGTGACAAGCACCAAGGAAACCATACGGTTTCCAGCCTGAGGACTTCTCAGAATTCACCACATGCCTTTAGTTACAAAAGTAGATTTATTATTAGTTGGCTTTTACAATTTTAATTCATCCTAGCAATTGATAAATAACTCCTGGTCGTAGTCACCACATCTGGGGATGAGCTCTGAGGTCAGGCTGCTGGCCAGGTTACAAAAGGGTGATGTAGGTTTTACCTGGGTGGGTTTGAGAAGCACACACCACACACAGAGCTGGCTCTGTCATAGGGAACACAGAACCTACAGCACCATGGACTGGGGGTTTCTGAGCAGCAGTGGGGCCAGCCTCAGTAAGGCGCGAACCGGCATATTCAGCTGCTTGAACTTCAGGAGCAGCTCGGAGAAGTTCGTGCTGCCTGAGGAGAAGGAAGAAAGACAGACAGAATTGAGCATGGATGGGTGTACTGCTTGCCAGACCAAAGCAGCACCAAGGGAGAGAGGACAGGCAGCCAGTGCCCAGGGTGTATCTTGACACAAGCCGTTTCGTTGCGATGCTGGCTACAGATGTTAAGTTTTTACAGCAGACTCACAGGAAATGCCAAATCCAACTCACAGGCAGGAACTCCCCAGAGGTGTGTAAGGGGTAGAGTGGGTGCAGAAACCCAGGGCTGTCATAAAGGCCTTTGGACCCCAACACATCCCCAGGCCTGTGGGAAGCCTTCAGCAGCACGCTCCTGCCCCAAGGCTGTTAACGCTCCTGTGACACCAGAGTGTGAGCCAGAGAGCTCCCCAAAGCTGCGTTTCTTTGGAAATCAGAGAAAGCTCAGGCAAGTGGGAGTGGGCTGCTCTATCCCCAGCTCAGGCTGATGGAGGGTAGGAGGAAAGCACCACAATTTCCCTGGATCCCCAACAGGATTGCTGCTGGAAACCTGGGTAAGCAGCTCTGAGCAAGTACTTCCAGGAGGGAGGTTTGAAGGCTGTTTGGGATACAGCTGGCCCAACAGAAGAACTTTCTCCCTATTGCAGCCTGCCTGGTCCTGCTGCCTGCAGGTCAGGAAAGAGCCAAGGCTTTTTTATATATATCTATCTGCAGGCTAATCCCAACTACTTTAGTCCTGCACGATGTCTCTACCTTTTCTATCCAGACTGAAGAGCCAAAGCAGAGGAGCTGAGAGGATGCATGCTGTCATATCATTCACAGGATACACTCCTCCCAGGCCAAAACCTCAGTGTCTCTGCAGGTCTGGAGCACTGTCCCACACTCCTGACTTACCTTCCAGGCCTCCAGCCGCCAGCTGGGCTGGCGTGGGGACAGAATGGTAGATGAGGAAGCAAGCCAGCATGCTCAGCTGGGATTCCTCCGTGGGCTGCCCGCTCAGATAGGAATGTAGAGAGACATCACCTCCAGCTGTAACAGACAAGGAACTGGTGAAGTGTAGGGAGGGCTTGGGGGAGGAAACAAGAGGTAAGGCCGCAGGATTTTGATGGGAAAAGCCTCCTGTAACGGGCTGGGGGGGTGCTCACAAGCCTTCCTCACCCTCTTGCTCCTGGAAAATTGGCATTGGGAATGCATTTTCCCTGTGAAACATAAGCCTTCCATGCTAACTGAACTGCCTGCCACCGCAGCCAAGCAGAGCGCTTCAGTGACCGCTCCCCACTGCACAGGGGAAGCTGAGAACGAGCTGCTTCACACTACCATGCAAGTGCCTTCCCTTTGGTTACTGTCTCTCAGTGTGCTGGAGGCAAAAGCCAACCCAGGAAGAGGACAGGAAGGCCAGAGTGCCACCATGGCGTTGGGATTAGGGTTCTCCCCACTGTACCTTGAAGCCACTGATCCAAGGTGTTGTCGATAGTGCACTTCATCACAGGCAGAAATTCAGAGTTCATGAAGAGCCCTCGGTTTGGGTTCCTGCTCATCCTCTCCTGGTGACTTCTGGAACTGAAGAACTCTAAGACCAGCTTTATCTGCCACAGCTCAAACGTCTCGGACATTTCTCTTCTTTCCAGCCTCCTCACGGCCTGGCAGAGGGGAAACACAAGGGGCTGTGAGAACCTGAACCTGAGGAGGGAAGAAATGCCGCTGCCACCAACGTTAAAGGAATGAATCCTCACTGCTCCCACCAAGGGCTGCCCTTCCAGCTTCAACTATTCCCAATTTGCTCTTAAAATCTGCCTGCCAATCCCGCTCTAAGCTCACAGAGGCACCTCCCCTTCTGCCTGTCAGCCCTGCACAAAGCAGGCACCGCACGCGGTGCTGAGGCCGCAGCACAGCCTTAACAAGGAAGCCTTCACTCCACCTGATCGATGGCGATGTACGTGGGCAGCATCTCCGGGTTCTCCTGGGTAACACACTCGTACAGGATTGAGGAGAAGAGGTCCAGGATTTCCTGTTTCTGTGGGAAGAGACATGTTTAACGGAGCACAGCTGCTGGGTACAGGTTATTTCAGGTCCTCGCTCAGGTTTCCTTCCACTGAAGTTAACCCAGGCACTGACGTTGCGACACAGCATGCTTTTGTTCTTGGGCTTACTAAAGCTGAGCTTAACGTGGCTAAGTTTTACTCCCTCCCACAAGCCATTCCATGTGGAGAGATTGGGTGTGAAACTCCCCAACCCTGCTGCTTCACTTAAAATGCTTCAGGACACCAAGCCATGCTCACTGTATTCGCTCAAGGATGAGTACAAACTGGTGTAGGCAATGAGCAGCAGGTGGGATGGAACCAAAAGGGGGGAAACCCCCACCCAACCCCCACCCAACCCAACCCAAACTATAGGGTCAACACTGTTTTCCACCTCCATATTACAAAACAACCCTTTGGATGTTCCCTGTGGCCCCTACTCCCAGGGGGGAGTTCTGTGCCTTGGTTTAAGGCAGGCTTTCCCCACCTTTTGTTCAGGCAAGCACGCACGCCGGTCTGCATCGAGGTGTCTGTCATACCTGGCCCATGTTCACCGTTGGCTTGCAGAAGTAATCAGCAAAGGAAAACAGAGCAGGGTCAGAAGTGAAAGCTGAAATGGCTTCTGGCTAAAAGGAAAGAAACCCCAATTAAAGCACGCTCTTACAAATGAACTTTTTGGCTTTGCTGCCCAGACATAGCAGCAGTTTGTGTGTCCCCAGCCCTTCCTTTCCCAGCACACAGGTTAGAAACCTGTAACCTAGACAGAGCACATCGTGGGCAAAACATGTCCAACACTCCTGTCTGCCCACGACAAACGTAGGTTCACATAGCTGCTCTGAGCTTGAACTCATTGTGTGCCCTTTGAAAGCCACCAGACTTCCTTTCCCTCCAGCAAAACAAGTAACTTCAGTACTCAAGACTGTGTGGCAGAGCCAGGTGCTGGAAATAAATAACTCTGTGTGACTGCTGTGCTTCCCTCAGCCTTCCCACAGGCACATTCCCAGCAGGAAACAGCCTGGGAGCAGTACCTTGAACGCCCGAGCTTCAGAGTTTCGGTGAGTAACTGTCTGTGCCAGGAGGCTGCGCCAGCCCATGGGGTCCTCCTTGTAGGAGAGCTGCCCAGCTCTCAGCTTCACGTACAGGACACCGCCCTTGGAAAGGATTGATCTGAAATAACAACAGGGGTGCTGGCTCTAAACTGATACACATCCACAGCCAGAGACCTGCGAAGGAAAACTCAACTCCAACAGCTCGTGTGAGGTGATAGCCTGAATGAAGGCAGGTTTCTCCTAATTATTTCAACCCCACTCTGCCCCAGACAGGGATCTGGGTATCTTCAGGGCAGGCAGCATGATGAAAGAGGGACAGCCTGCAGATATGAGGACTCCAACCTCCCGAAGCAGGCTCTCGTTAGACTCATCCCAGGATGAGCTCCCAGCACTAAGGAAGACCCTGCAAGCTGATGTCCAGCTTTAAAGGTGTTCCTTTGTCTCCAGCAAGCCCCCACCCACTACTCCTGACCAAGGCTATAAACACAAGTGTGCAGTGACTCTACTGCACAGCAGCTGCAGGCTTGCCCCATGTTGTATCAGCTGCACCATGAAGGGTAGGCACTGGGATCCTTAAAATAACTAGTTTATCCATCCTGAAAACAACCGCTTCGTGTACCAACACAGCAGCCACTCATGTGCAGCAAGACAGGGAAAACACACGTGTGAGAGAGAACTGATCTCCAAAACACCACCAGCCAGGTCCCCACTGCTGGAAAGGGTTGGGCACAAGACATTGCGACCAGCGTCGCAACGTGAGAGCAGAGTCACAGCTCACTCACCCACGCTGCTTTCTGCTGTCGCAGCGCAGGGAGGCTCGCTGGGCAAACAAGTGTGCTAACAGCTCAGCCCAGGGGGAACATCCAATCAGTAGGTGCCTCCTGTCCTGGAGGACTCCGTGGTCCTGCTCGTTATCTTTAAAGGCCTGGACTGATAGATGCTGCATCATAGTGCTGATCTGCATCTCAACAGTACCTAGAAAAATCTCTGTCGCTGGTGAAAGATGCAGCTGGCTGGTTGTGTGCTCCTCTGTAGGCTGCTGAGCACGGAGATGAGACTGATTCTACCCACAGATACTGCATTCCGGTAAGGCTGCTGTTTCTCACAGTTGCCCCACGGGGTTACGATGTAGTAAGCAGCACTTTGTATACTCCACGTAACATGAGAAGAGTAGTATTTCACAAGGCAGTAACAGTTAGCTAACTACTGTATCAACAGTCTGGGAAACGTGACATCACAGCCACTCAAAACCAAACTAAAACCATGAGTTGAAGGTAGTTTCTGCTACTGCTCCAACCCACTGCCAATATCTGTGGGTTTTAATATCAGGTTTTCCCCTGCCCTGTTTTTTGCATGAATTATTCACATCAATAGGCGAAACCAACTACGCAGTTTCTTTCTTCACCCTGAAGTGCTGTCAGGGAGCCGATCAAAACCAGGCTCTTTCCAAACTGTAGGTGTTACAAGTAGGGGAGGTTTCAAGAAAAAAAAGAGAAAGAGAGAAAAATATTACTACAAGGTCATTCAGCCAAGCGTTATAAAGAATACTTACTTCAGGTGATTCGTTCCCTTGCTTAAGTCTATGAGTAATTCCCAGTACCGGGGTCCCTTCACTCTGATCTGTCAATGGAAGCGTTTTTATTACTAGATATAACCAGAATCATGAGATCAGGAGTTCTCTGCAGAAGCACACAGCTCCTCCTGAGCTGTTACAAGGGCATGTGCCCTTTTACAGTGTCACCCACCCCAAAAACTCAGGAGGAAGAGCACCTAGCTTTGGCTCTCCCACAGCAAAGCTTTCTGGTGTGGGGCACTCCCTGCCATGCCAGACCTTGAGTGTTTTATGATCAAGAGCAGAGAGAAGCATGCAGTGTAATTCAGCACCATGTGCTCCACAGAACAGAACCGTCCTCACAGCCGTTACAGAGGACAGCGCTGTCCAGAGCATGGGGAAGGCTGGACAGGGCATCAAACAGAATTTGTTAAGTCTGTGACACAAGAACTGGGTGATTAAAGACTGCATTAAAATGGAGACCTCCTTTACCTGCTTCAGTAAGTGCAGCTCTGGAAGAAGCGTGGGTGCCATCAGCTCCTCAGTGGCTTCTGCATACCACTGCGTGCCCTTCAAAATACCACCAGTGTTTGTGTGTTAGTAAAGCTCATTGCTGTGTGAAAAGAAAGCAAGTGTGCAGCTCACCTGCACCACCAACCCCTCACCTGCACCTGCACCACCAACCCCAACCCCACAGCTCACCCGCACCACCAACCCCTCACCTGCACCCGCCCCAGCCCTACTGGCAGGGCCCAGGCGGTTTCTGTTCCTGGCTTCTGAGTCAGCACTTGACTCAGCACTACCCTTAGGGTCAGGGGATGGGGCATTTCCCCTGGATGGCTCCACACCTAGCACTTGTGTGAGTCTGGCACACTTCAACAGAAGGGATCCACGCTGCCCCTCAAATCCCAAGACCCCTTTCTCCAGCCCTTTTCATCATCATCACCAGCCTCACATAAGCCAGTACAAAGCCAGTCCTGCAGAAAGGTTACTTCCCCACAGGACACTCAAGGAAAACATCGAGGAGAAACACAGAATCACCTGCTCCAGTGGCATCAGGAGAAGGCTCTGGAAACCACAGATGGGTCCAAGCACCTCTGTGCCTTTCAAAGTCCTTCCATAATCTCACCTGAGTGTTTGAAGACTCTGTGGTGCCTTTTACTTGCCCTCTATGCTGCTCACGTGTGCTTTGATGTCACCTCCAAAGGCATGAGTGGGTTGAGGACAGCCCTTCGGTTACTTGTGTAGAGTATGTTACTTGTGTGGGCTCATCCCCAGCCCAACTTGAGAGCAAAACTAAGGCTGCTGGCCACAACAGTGGAAGCAGCGTGCCTCTGGTAAAGCAGAGCCCTCAGCTGCTCTGCCACACCTCCTGAGGGCCTTCCCTCCCTCCTGCTTCCCAGGGACGTTACCTTGTAGGTCACCTCGATCAGCGCGTAACAAGGGGTGTTGGAGTCCACGTCAACGGGCGTTAGGAGCCTGGGCTCCGCTGCCAGCACGTACAAGTGACGCAAAGCCTGGAGGTGGTACCTGTGCCAGGGGGTAAGGAGCTCAGCGTCGGGTTGTACAGGCAGGGAGCACTCCCCAAATCCCACCTACACCAGCTCAGCAACCACACACAGCTGTCAGCTTAAGCTGTGGGAAGGTCATCATGGGGCTGGGGGTGGGCTGGTTGGTTTTCCTAATGCTTATGAGCTAGTTAACAGAACCAGCCTTAATGAATCTTAACTAATGCTGAGTAAGAGTCATAAACAGGCACATCCTGCATGACAATCTTTCAGCTGGGCAAACAGCCACGCCACGGGAGCACAGAGCAGATTCTCAGGAAACCTACTTCCACATCCTCACCCATCAAAGATCACCACCACCACCTTGTATCTCCACTTATTTCCTCTGGTTTTGGTTGCTTGTTCTGTTAGGGTTTGGGGTTGGTTTTTTTTTCCTTTTAAACCTCCAAAAACTTTATTTAGGGAGAACCTAGTAAAAGCTCCACATCATTTGCCTCCAGAGAATCTCTTCTTTGAGAGGATGATGGAGCTTAAGGAAATAGGAAGCCTAGGAAACCCTTACCGATTGTCTGTGCTGTGAACAGGGAAGTGAGGGTACAGAGCACAGAGGAGAGCAGCAATGGAAGAGTTTGAAGTGCTCAGGGAGTACCTGTAGGGAAACATAGATTACTTTTGGTGCTAACTGAACACCAACACAGGTGTTCAAAACATGGTGCCCCAGGGAAGGGAAGTGCACACAGGTAAGGAAGCTACAAACATGCTCCTACAGCAGAAAAACAAATGTGTGGTGGTAGGAAAGAAACCCAGTGCTGGGGAATAAACCCAAGCCAGAAACACTCCCCTGGCATGTAGTTAATGCAGCACCAGGAGGCCAACAGGACTTTCATTTCCAAGATTTAAAAAAAGGGAATCAAGTAAACTGAAGAGTGCTCAGGTTTTGGCAGGAGAGGTACAAGAAGAACAAGCCTGCCTTTGGGAATGGCAAGTTACCTTCCACCACCCAGAAAGAGGAGCCCCAGAGCCATGTGGTGGGCCAGGTGGAACCCGTAGTTCATCTCTCCACCCGTCTTCTTGTGCATGAAACGGCACAGCTGAAGGACCTTCAGGTTTCCAGAGCCAGCCATCACCATGGCAAGAGACAGCAGCAAGACGCTCAGGCACGTTTCCAGGTTATAGTGACCTGTCTTGGAGAGGAATGGGGAAGGTATTGTTACACTCCTGTGGTCAGGCACACGCTTCTGGTCGGTCTCACACACCACCTGCCACCCCAGAGACTGAAAACCACGTTCCATGGAAAGAGGGAGAGAACCAGCAAAGTCCCTCCAAACAATGATTCACAGCCCTGCCTCATGCTACAAGTAGCCAGAGATAAAGAAGAGGAAAAGGGATGGGTTTATTTCCAGTAGTTTTGGTGAGGGTACATCAAAGTATGTGACACAACAAAGCCCCCTCTTCATTCAGAGAGGACAAGAATGGACTTACTATGGAGGCTGTTGGTGCTGACAAACACTTCAGGAAATCTGTGGCATATTTGTACTGGAAAGAAGAGAAACACACACTAAATATAGACACAAAAGGTAAGTTCCAGCTCTGGGGAAATGCAAGGGGTAAAAATAAAAGCCTCCTACCAAGCACTTAAATGCTGCCAGGTTTTCTGAACCAGCAAATCGAAATCCCAGTGACAAACAGGCTCCAGCAATGATGTAGACATGAGCTTGCCTAATGAGCAACATAAACAGGAAATGACTAAATATTTCTCTGTTTCTGAACTCCCATCAAACCCTCCCATTCTCTGCACGTCACTTACGCCAGTGTCTCTAAGCTCAGGTCTTCAGAGGCAGGCAGCTCTGTTGCTTGCAGAGATATACTGTTCTCTCTTATGATCTACAAAAAAGCCAGTAAGAGATGGAAAAATCAATCCTGGGGGAACTGAATCGTCATCTGAGACGCTGGCACCAAGGGTTCAGAAGCTGCATGAAACACGTCTGCTGCTCAAGTGCTGTTCTTCCTTCCATGTGCTGGCACTCCCTATCTCTGATTCAAAAGGGATGCACCATGCAGCCCTTAACAACTTCTAAAACAAGAGCAAGCCTGTTTCAGAAGAGAGATGTTACTGCACGTACTCAAATAGGATGGAAACCAGAGCAGGATGAGACCCTGAGAGGCTCTGCAGTCCATCAGCACCCTACCTGCCTGACAGATAAATCTAAGTTCAGCTGAAATCTCCTCAGAGATATTTTGCTCCTGGCTTCTTGTTTGGTCAGTGGGGGGGGGGTTTAATCCCTTTCTCCCTCTTTCTTTATGCCTTGAACAGTTGCATTCCTCCTCAGTCCTCTCTGGCATGGCAGGATGGAGTCCCCAGTGCTCACGTAACGGTCCAGCACCCCAGTGTAGCCATCACAACAGTACATAATCAGGTGAGCACGATGAGTGTACGTTGCCTTGTGCAGCTTGCATGATGGACTGGTCCCACACAGGGTGTAAAACTGGGAGATGAGCACGTAAAACATGAGCACCTACCTGAGGCACGTTGCTGTTCACCCACTTGGAGTTGGGCAAGATGTCATCCCACAAGATCAGGCATCGAGCCAAGGTCTGGGAAGAAAGTGAGAAAGCCACAATGTAAGTTAGAAAATAGAGAAGCTCCACAAGCATGAGTGGTATTGTGAAATGCAGGAATTGCATCCAGAAACACAGACAATCCAGTACCCACTACCAGCTCCTCCACTGCTCTGCAGCCTTCCTATCAGAAGTGACAAGAGCTTTCATTTTAAGAGACTCAAATTCTTCCTGCAGAAGAAAGAACTGCAGAATAAATGCTTATGAGGTTGGTACCTTCAGGCAGTAAACTGAGGTGCAAACTCATGATGTACTTAGATGCCAAGGAGGAACATTCTTTTTCTAATCTGTGAAATTAATTTGGGAAAGGCTAGAAAAATTTACCCAAACGTTTGATGTCCCACATAAAATGTATCATTGAAATACTTTGAGAAATTCTGTCTCTAGAGCTGCACCACAAGCAAGCTGCCTCCCT
Source organism: Zapornia atra (assembly GCA_013400835.1). Taxonomy (NCBI): domain Eukaryota; kingdom Metazoa; phylum Chordata; class Aves; order Gruiformes; family Rallidae; genus Zapornia; species Zapornia atra. Next base: position 5,233 of record VZTU01019848.1, on the reverse strand, counting down.
GCAAGCAGAATCTGGCTGAAGGCATGAGTATGGCTGGCAAGCAAAGGGTCACCAGCTGTGTGAAGGATTCTGCACTACCTGAAGGCTGTGTGAAAAGGTTAAAAATTACTAAGTACAGAATTTCTGTATCCTTAAGTAGACTGAGAAATGAAACAAAAGAACAGCCTTACCCTCAGCAGAAGGAACTCTGGTTTTACGAAGTCCAGCAGATACATGGTATCTGGTGCTTGCAGCCAGTCAGCAATGGATCTGCAGAGCACAGGGAAGGGAGCGTTTCCAGGGCACATCCCAGCAATGCCCCAAGCCGAGCGAGCCACACGGAGTGGAGCCAGTGATGACATCCAGCAGCTTGAACTGCCACCACAGAGCAATTAAGAAAAGGTTAATTAATACCTGTTGTTGGTCTTTAGATAGATCATCGCAAGCGCAAGCGTGGCCCCCGGACACGTAACGTCCACGTTGATGGTGTCTCCCTCCTGTGAAAACAAGGTGTGTGCTGTCAGGCAGCAGCTCGCAGGGACACAGGCACCCCTTCACGTTTGCCTGGTGTGGAGACACACACCTCTCACTCCCAACTACCGCTCTTCTCAGCTCAAAGGAGCGGCAGCCATGGAGACATACCTTGATTTGGTAACTGGGGGACTTGTGCTTCTCCCTGTGCATCCCTGCTTGGAACCGCCTGTGCCCCCCCACCATGTACTGGTAGAGCTGCTCGGGGACGTTGAGGTCGGACATGCCGATCAGGTTGCTGCCGTGCTGGGGAACGGAGAGGAGAGGAAGTCATACAGAACTGCCTTCCTAAACGAGGGGAGAACTGCTTTTGGCAAAAGGCAGTTGGCACTCGGGGATCAAATTGCTCTTATTACCCCATCTCAGTATGTAATAACTCTTCTGCTAATTGCAGTTGAGGCAGAGAGGCACTTACCCCCAGGCAGACCATGCCCAGGGCCAGTCCGGAGGCGAGCGAGTAGGACTCCCTGTCGGTGCAGTACTCCATCTCTGGTCCTGGGGGACGTCCTGGAGGAAACACACCAGTGACATTCACCTTTTAAAATGCCAGCTAAGCAAACATGGTTTAATTAAGCACTACGTTCCTAATGAAATGAGACCAAAGAAATAGCTAACAATCCATCCCTTCTCAAGGAAGGGTCTCAGGAATCATAGAATCATAGACTGGTCTGGGTTGGAAGAGACCCCAAGGATCATAGAGCTCCAACCCCCTGCCACAGGCAGGGCCACCAACCTCCAGGCCTGGAGCTACACAAGGTTGCCCAGGGCTGCAGCCAACCTGGTCTTGAACACCCCCAGGGATGGGGCACCCACCCCCAATCTGGGCAGCCTGTTCCAGCACCTCACCACTCTCTCTGGAAAGAACTTCCCTCTAGTATCTAATTTAAACCTTCCCTCCTTCAGCTTTAATCCATTCCCCCCCTTGTCCTGCCGTTGTCTGCCCTTTTAAAAAGTTGATTCCCCTCCTGTTTCTCCGCTCCCTTTAGGGACTGGCAGGCTGCAATGAGGTCCTCCTGCAGCCTTCCCTTCTCCAGGCTGAACAAGCCCAGCTCCTTCAGCCTCTCTCTGTAGGAAGAATGTGTAGTTACTACAAGTCCTTCCACCCAGAAGCTGGCAACCCCAGAAATCCCAGAGCAGCTCTCATCAGACCAAACTTCCAGATGGAAGAAAATACAGAGGTCGGGCAACGATGCTGCTACATTTCTTCCACTAGACTCAATGGTTGTTTCATGCTATGCAAGCACAGGCCACAGCAACCTCTGTTCCTCTGAAAACAGGGGAGGTTTGGAAAATCAGAGGCGAATGCTGTGGTGGCTGATGTACTGTTCAAATGAATGTTAAAATTCTCAGCTTCCTGATGCAATGAGCAAATCATTCACACGTTGTGACCTTCCTAGTCCACATCCTGCTGCTCCCAGTCTCAGCACCCACCTATTTCAGCCAGCAGAACCTCAGCTGTGTGCCTGTGCGCGGTGCCCTGGTAGACAAGGCCTATTCCTATCACAGCAGCCACCTGCACGTTGTGGGGGACATCCAGCTCTGTTGATGTTGGTGGCAGCAGGGCAGGTATGTGGATGCTGAGGAGGCGGGTGATGGCCATGTCCATGGTGCCCAGCTTGGCAGCAGAAACGCCGAGTAACAGGCCGATGCTCGTCATCTCATGGCCCTGAGAGAGGAGACAGGTACCAGTGATCAAAGCAAGCAGATGTGCTCAGGGAGAGAGAGGCTTGCCCAAGTATCTAACACAAGCCTTATGCTATCAGATGTGCAGAGCAGCTAAACCATTTCCATCCAGCCCTTCTTGCAAACAAGAGCCAGCCACCACAGCTGTAAAGGCACTTCCCAAACGTACCACCTGGCTGCAGATGCAGGTGGTTTGGCTTCAACCCAAACTGGAATTCTCACACCATGAAACACTAAGTATGGTTAAAACACATAGATGTTTGGTTACCAAAACACACACACCCCCCCTAAAACACGATCCCTGAAGGGCTTTGGTTGCTCTAAAAACAACCCAAAGCTTTTGCTCTGAAGCGACACACTCTGTCTCCTTGGTGGGTGTTTATCAATCCCACTCCCCAGGCCAAGCACATTGTTTCCTGGTGTTTATGTTTGACAGTAATTAGCTATTTACACCTTCTTAAGATTGAAGGTGAGATCTCCAGAGCACATAGAACTTTGAGCCCTTCAATGCAAAGTCCATCAAATCCTGAGTCTCTAATGGCAAAGATTAATAGCAGGAAGGTTTTGATAGAAGTTGAGCTGGAGAAACTCAGAGCACTCCCCTATCCCAAAGGGCCATGAGCAACACACAAAGATTTAGTGACAAAACCACTGAAAACCTTTTAAACAAAGTCCTGGCACTACAAACACAGCTACTCTGATATTCCCCCACATCAGGCAACTCCCAGTTCAGAGTTGCAAAGAGATCTGCTGGCTGTCCTTTATTTTGCTGAAGGAACTCAAGTCCCAGGGGTGTTGCTCTCCCTCCCCTCACCTTTGTTAGGTAGTCGTGTATATTGAGCGTGGCAAGCTTGGTGAGGTGCCCATTGAGCCCCAGAGCCATGAGGAAGCCAGCATACTCATTGGCAAGCTCAGCGATTTTGGGCTTGTTATAGACAATCCAAGCAGAGTCTATCTGTGAGGCAGGTGCTATCTTCAGGCCAGCAGCCACCCCGTTGTGGAAGCTGGCCCAGCAGGCCATGTTGGGAGGCACATCGATGTTCCCGCTGTTCAGGTCCACAGTGGTGTTCCTGGGAGGAGCACGGCCTGCCCACAACAGAATCATTAGAGGCAATTAGGTGAGGGCAAACCCCTTCAGAAACAGCTCTCAGGTCAGGAGGGTGCCCAGGGGACAAACCAGGTAACACTGCTGATCCCACGTGTCAGAAGACAGAAGCACAGCAGATAAGCCAGCAGTGTGTGTGTGTCCAACACCACACCAACGCTGATGAACTGCATTTTAGGCCATTTATTTCACTTCTCCCTGTTTCTCAGAACATACCTGATGTAAAATCTCAGTGCCAGGCAAGAGCATTGGGCCAGTAACAGGATAGGAGGTGACAGGTTCAAACCAGAGAGCTATCGCTTCACGAAAAACCCTCTTAAGCTTCAGAGTTCGGTGCAGAGAAGCACAGAAGGTGCTATAAAAGCTCCAAGAGGTTCAGAAAGAAAGGGACTGACCACCAAAAGCAGCTCTTACCAGTTAGGTTCAGCTTAGGGATGGGCAACTGCTCCGTGGGAACGGGGTGGTAGGAGAACAAGGTGAACATGCCTCTCCCCACAGGCAGTGCCATGGTGCGCTGGCACAGCTGCAGCAGCCTGGAGGGGACAAGACAGAGGAAAACAAGCCAGTTAAGAGAGAAAGAGAATTCTCCAAATAATACAAACTGTACAGACAAGGGGCAGGGGACAGACTGCTCTTCCCTGGCCACCACAGCATGACAATTGCCTTTTTTTTTTCCTTTTAGTAGGCTAAGCCTTTGAACCCCATCTTCGGTCCTTACAAGCCTGATCCCCAAGACATACTTCAGCTGCCATCAGCGTGAAACTTAGCTTGAAGGGAGAAATAGAGACAAGTGCTAGGTAAAGAAATCCATGCTCCAGTGTACTAGCCCTACCAGAAACAAGGTGAAAGGAGAAAGCAAAACAAAGCTGATTGCCATACAGGATCTTGCTATGACTAGTGACCTCCCCTAGTAACAAACCTGCTTGCAGAACTAATGATGTGCTTCCAAGAATGCTGACCACAATTCTCTACAATTTACTCTGGAAGCACTGTGAGACTTGTTAGATTACTCAGCTGCTTGGCTCAGACAATTTGATGCATTCCTTTGGCTTCCTACTTCTGTCTTGCATGGCAACCACCTACTGAAGTTTGCTTTTTCTTTTGTTTTTTGAAGCAGATGCTTTTAACATCCCCAAAGTAAGTGAACAAAGCAGCAGGATGGGGACAATTTGAGGCCACTTAAACATATAATGGCTCCAGCAGGAGGTTTTGAGAGAGAGGGATGGTTCATGGAATTTGCTTTCTGGGGAATTCATAGAATCCCAGACTGGTCTGGGTTAGAAGAGACCCCAAGGATTACAGAGCTCTAACCCTCTGCCACAGGCAGGGCCACCAACCTCCAGGCCTGGAGCTACACAAGGTTGCCCAGGGCTGCAGCCAACCTGGTCTTGAACACCCCCAGGGATGGGGCACCCACCCCCAATCTGGGCAGCCTGTTCCAGCCCCTCACCACTCTCTCTGTAAAGAACTTCCCCCTAATATCTAAACTAAACCGTCCTTCCTTCAGCTTTAACCCATTCCCCCTTGTCCTGCCATTGTCTGCCCTTTGAACAAGCCGATTCCCCTAATTCATTAGTTCCTGGACTCAAGCTTAGACCTAACATCAGCCTTGACTGAAGGGCTCACCAGCTTCAGGCAGGGGATGGACAACACTTTGCTCTGTACAGAGATGTCTTCTCTAAGGAGCAGGTCTTGCTGACATTTCACACTTTTCAGGCCAGAAGAAACCCTGCTACAATCTCCCTGCAAACCCTAACTGATCTCAACATGCTGTGTAGGGTCCAAACTAACAATCCCACCTGCAGCTCCAATCCAGAGGGCCCTCCAGATTGGAGCTGCAGGTGGGATTGTTAGTTTGAGCAGAACTTCAATATAGATCAAGCTTCAAAGATTTGGATTGTGAAATCCAACCCTCTCAGAATCACAAGGTTGGAA
>VZTU01019847.1:126720-140676 GCA_013400835.1 Zapornia atra | reverse complement strand
ACTTCAAACAGCATAATCCTGATTGCAAGGTCAAGCTAAAAAAAGCAAACCAACCAACCCACCTTAACTCCACCCAAAACAAGCCCACTCCTCCCCCCAAAAAACCCTGGACAAAACAAAACCAATAAGCTACCCACACTTCGCACACTCAACTTCAAATCTACATTTGGCAATAACTTATCAATCCGATTTGTAAAAAAATTGCTCTTTTCACTTATCTCTTATGGCTGAAAGCTGCTTCTGTATCAGACATCATTGCCCCTTTCTCCATCTCCAGAATTAAATGGGATGAAAATATATTGTCTTCTGATTAACTAAGACAGCTGATAATCAACACAAGCCATAACAACGTTAAAACTCCTAGTAAAGCAGTATGGGGTTTCACTGCCATTTCAGGGAGTTCAGAGCTACGATAAGTACAACCACTTGGAATGTAAATAGCTTTAGTAACTCAGTTTAACAAGTCTAGTTCATTTAAATTAAATTTTTTCTAGACGCTTTGCTAAGTCAGAGTTGGGTGGAATTATTTGATATAAAAGTAGAGTTTAGGGATGTGTCAGTATCATAAGACTAGATTTTTGGCATTTAAATTGCTTTTATAGACCTTCACAATTATTGCTAGTTTGTTTCATTTTGTGTTTGCATGCCCCCAGAAGAGAAAACTCATCTGTGGGGGGAAAACAAAGCAATTTATTTGCATCTTATTTAACACGACTAAAGAAACCTAGTATTTGTCTATTGTGGTTGTCTTCCTAGGTTTCTTATTTGTGTGCTTCAGCTGTCCTCTTTAATAATGAAGTTAGTCTCTTATTTGGGAAGCAATGCCTGAATATGAAATATTATGATTTTATGTCTGTTTTAATGTAGATAAAAACATGGCACAGTAAAATAATAATAAAAAAAAAGTTGCAGTGCCTCCAAAAAAAGGAATTTATAACTCTACATCACTCTTTGCAGATAATGCCTCATCACAGCAATACTCACTTTGCTTTAACTCGAAATTAAAGCAATGTTTAAGCAATAAAAATAAAACTTCCATTACAAGCTAGTTGGAAAAGAACAAAGTTCCTAATGACAAATCAAAGACATCCAGAGAAAATACACTCTCCTTCAGCACAGAAGGAAAACATTTTAACTTTCAACCCATTAGTAAGTTTTCCTTCATTTGCAAAATTTCTTGAAATATCTCTGCTCCCTAAAAACCACCTTCCATAACATATAACTCTGTAACAAATAGAATCTTATTAATGGCTATTCCCACATAAAGGCAGAATTTTGCATCTCTCCATTTAACCTGGAAGCTTAGGAGTAAGTTACTAAGCATGGACATAAATCAAAATTATTTATAACTAATTAAGCCACATCAAAGCCAACCAAGGACATAGAATTGAATGAAAAACCACAGTACCATGGCCACTAACCAAGCTGTGAAGAGCAAATGCAATTCTTTCACACCAAAATGTGAAAAGAAATAATTTCCGGTTCAAGGGACCTGAGCATCAGGCACTGACTTCAGAGAATCATTTCTGAACTATTTGAACTAAATGGAATTGTAGCTTTCTACACAATATTCCTGAGGCAGCAAAGCTTACTTGTATCTGTTAGACTGCTTCGCTGAATCAGGCCCTTTCAGCACTTATAATCACTTAGAGCACTGATCTACAAAAGGAAAACCAGCATTTGAAATTATAAAGACCTAAATGTTACCTGGTATATCAAGAAAAAACCAACCCAGACCCAAACCCCACAAAAACAACCAAAGGTAAATCTTTAAGAGCCCTAAAAATATAATTTGCTTCCAATCTAAACTCTTATCTACTGATGGAAGTTCTGTAAATATTTGAGCATAACCAATTACCCACCATGGAGTTCTTCACCATAAACAATGCAAACATCATTTACAACACTTCAAACGTACTACCTTACATTTCTTTTATACCATACCTTATATGCAAGTTTATCTGTACTCTTCTGTTATGGCATAACATGATGAAGACAAAAGCTAAATGTATTTTTAAAGGCTTGCGTGCTTTGGCATATTCAGCCTTCAGCGACTCCACAAAATTTTATACTTTAGATCCCCAGTGTACAAAGGCTTAATACACTGATTTCACTTTTATCTACTATTCCTTGAGACTCTGAAGTTTCTACATGTAGATAATCTCCAATGATTCCCTTTTAATCACTTCCCATGCTGACTCCTGGCTCAGGTTACCAACTGGCATCTGCCAGCCAAAATGGTCATGCTAATAGGGAGCTATGACCAAGGGTGATGAACGGTGGTGACAAGAAGTCATTTTTGGGGGAGTGAGAAAATACTAAGCTAGGTAATACAGACTTGTATTTCCCAATTTATGGCTGAGTGATTTTCAGGTTTTATTTCTTTGGCTGGTTAGTTAAGGCAAAAGATGTCACTTCTAACTTTATGAATGCTTAAGGTGTAACAGCATGGGGAAGCCTTTTGTAAACATTGATGCTATTACATGTACAGTACTTAATGCTTTCCTAGTTTGTGTTTGATTTACAGATAAAAATGTTCTGCAGATTTCTCCAGCTGTGCTCCCTAAGCAGATTGTGAGATGCAGCAATCTGTTTGAGAGCAGATGTTAGTTCACATGTAGTTTTATTTGCATCAGTGTAAAATAGCAACTCACTACATGAATAAAACATGCTTTCTCTTTGCCCTATTCTGGTAGAGAGTTTTATCTATTTAATTTAGTTTTACATAGCTTTATTTTTAAATAAGATTTCTTTTTAAATTAATAATAATTTTCAATTATGTGTTTTGAAATTCTGTAAAGTCCTTGTAGTACTTTTGGAATGCACATGATTCATTTTGGTCTGAACAGAGTTTTAAGTAATATCAGTTAAAAGAACCAGAAGCATAACTTTTCTTCTGAAAGACCTATGAGATACCTTTGCAAATAGATTCAAAAAGGTGTTCAGTCTATACTTCGTTTGAAAAGCCCACCTCCTCACCAGTCAAAATGATCAAACATACACTACGCTGTCAAACTTATATGCAGAAATGTGCCATCATTGATAGTAATGGTGACTGCATGATACATCAGAAATTTTCCAATATGGTGAACTTGAAGTATCTTGGGAGGTACTAAGGATGAGCTGTTATACCCCAATGCAACAGGTGTTAATCAGCATCAATTTCAGTTGAACGAAGCAAGCTATAGGAGACCTCTGAGGGACATTTAAAAGTGTTTAAAGCCCACTTAAACTGGATTGATACCCATCACTTTCCAGCTAGACTGACCCCAACCTTCCAGAGATGCATGTTCACATGGAGAGGTGATTGCTGTAGAAGGTCTTCAACCTCTCCTGGAACTTCCCAAGGCTCTCAGTCTCTCCCATCATACCCCTTTGGGAAGCGGGGTCCAGCCAGGAACCTCCAAGAAACAGTCTAAACAGCAGCTTGACAGCTGTGGGACATTTTCTGTGCTCTCCCTGGATGCTTTCATAACAGCTGCTTTGTAGAGAACACCCATCATTCTGGTGTCTAAATTCCTGTCTTCTTTCTAACTTTGGTTTCTTTCCTAGCCTCACCTTGTTGCTATTTAGGTTGAACCATTTAAAAACATGTTGTTCCATAGTTCCTTCCTCAGTTGAGTAAATTTTTTTTTCAACAACATATAGCTTTTTTGTATTGGGGGGAGGTGGTGGTGTGGGTTTTTGATTAACAGCCTTTTGCACTTCAGCAAATTTGATTACATATAACTTAACCATGCCTCCATTCACTGCTGCTGCATTTAAGAGTAGCTGAACTCCGGCCACCTCCTTTATTTTTAAAATTCAAGGACGAAATTTTTCATAAAACATTTTTAAACATACAGAACACTAGCTATTTGTATAAATGTTATTTCTCAGAAGAACCAGAGAACTGAGGGTGAAATTGAAATGTGACCTTTACTGCACCCACATTTACCTTTCCTCTAAATGTTGCAAGAGGGCAGTTAGGAGGAATGATCCAGTATATTTAACTTCACACGAACCTCTTGAGAAACACCAGGCCCCAAGAAAGAAAAAAATATAATCAGTGTTTGTTTAAGAATGCTTCAGCAAACCTGTACCTAAACACAAAGGTCAGCATCTTACTCTTTTCCATATGAAATAAATCATGGCTTTATCTGATTTCATCAGGCATTCTCCAGCGTTTCTTTTATTTATTTTTTTAAAGATCTCCATTCTGCCGCTCAGATTGCAATTTCTGTGCCATTCATGAGATTACATCTTTACCATCAGCAGCCTCACTAGCCTTTACAAAGGCTCCCAGATAGTTTCCACAGATACAGGGCACCAACCATTTGTCACTTTTCTGCAACAGCTGAACTTTCAGATCGATTACAAAAGGAAGTAGTGATAAAGTAAACAAGATATGTCACCAGTTTGGATTCGAGGAACTAGATTTTGCCACTCAGACAAACAGCATTACTCTTCCCCATGGGAATAACCAGGCTGTTCATAAAGCAACGCACCATCTATGCTGAAAAAGGGTTACAGACCAGACTCTACATCACACATACATGCACCCCAACACACACAAGGACCCCTCAAATTATTCAATTCCCACTGTTACTCTTTTTTTTAAACTCATACAAACCCTGCAATATCTATTCAGCACAGTAGCTGGTTACAGAGCCTGCCATTTTTTCTTATGCCTAATTTGTCTCCAAGTAGATTTGCATTAGCACCCCACTCTGAAAAATATGCTACACAGTTTGGATCTGGTTATGGCATATTAATTGGATAAAAGCACTGACTTACTCCCCACTAGGCTGCCTAACAGGAAAGATTTATCTGCGTCCCACCGCCCCCCACCCCCCCCATGCTTCCTCCCTCCCAGGCAGTGGGGAGTATACCAAGATGACGGAAAAAGCACCCCACTTTTTGAACTCATTTGAACTTGTTGTCTACAAAAGTTCCTGGAGCAACATGTCCTACTGCCTATAGAGCATTCTTTTGTTTCTTTAGTCACTCCCTGAGATGATTTCATGGCCTTTTCCCCACCAAACAAACCCCATTGAAGGACTGTGAGAAACAGTGAGCGAAGAAATGAATAATTCTTTATTAATTTTTTTTATACCTCTCATGATTTTTGACAACACGCTTGTACTCTCCTCAAGATTCCTGTTCTATTTAAACTCTCTGTGCCTAAAAATTGCAGACTTCAGCTAATCTGAATTTTGGCTGACCATCTTTTTAATAGTGCTGTGTTTGAAAAGCAAGTCACAAAGCCTCAGCTGAACCCAACTGCATTTGTATACTGCCACTGTGGATTATACATTCCATTGAAATATCTATAAAAAGGGTTTTCCCATTTAATGCAGCAAACCTTAGGCTACTAGCAAGAAGTCAGTATATTCAGAACCTATCCACTCACTGTTTCACAAAGGAAATACTTCATATGTTTATTTTGGAGTGTATAACTGTGAACGTGATAGCAAGGGCCTATTAACATCACCAAGAGTGATGGGAAAAAAACATGTTCTTAACTTTACTCAAGTAATGAAGGATAGGCATAATTTAAGCTACTTGGAAGTGGTAAATAAATCAGAATAACATGAGATTAAATATGAATATGCATACTGATAAAAAAGACCGTAAGACAGAAAAACATAGAAGTGAACTAAGGTTTATATTAGTGAGGGCAAAGAGAAGTCAAATCTTTTTACCAGTCCCCTCTCTCATATTTACTGCTGATTCTTTTTGCCATATTTCTCTACCTGCAGTATTCAGGAGGCACAAGGCTGCAGAAAACGATCTATAGTTCACTGAAGCAGACTAAAGACCCAAAGCCCCTGTTTCCAGTTTTCACAGCAGTTTTCCAAGTATTTTCTTACTGGTATTAGAGATATAGCTGCTAAAAGTAACTGAAAATTAGTTTTAAAAAATACCTTTCATTCAAAGTAGCCAGGAAACGTAACATCTGCAAGAGCCAGACTAAAAGAAGAGTTATCACACTTCATTCCTGCTCCATTTTTCAAAGCAAAGGCATTACATTTTAATATTGGGCTCCAAATACACCTTCTGGTTTCGATCTCTTAAAGTCTTACAAGAAATGAATAGCAGGATTTCAAATCAGATAGAATTCAAAGTAACAAAAATTGTGTGGAACCAGTTCACTGTATAGACTGATATCTGAGCTGAAAGCCACCAGAACGGCTCAAGAGATTTTTGTGCCCTCCAGTTCAGATTAGACCACTGACACTGATTTTTAAACAAATTTAAATACAGCTATTCATTTCTCATCTGTGTTCAGTTTTTTCCTATCTTCCAGTATTCATTATCAACTAGACCTGTTTTGAAGTCAGATTCCTGCTGAAGAGCAATGTGACTCCTAGAAGTTTGAAGGGCAGACTTACCCATTTAATAAAATAATGCATTAAAACAATATTCAAATGATCTTCGGAAAACAAAAGACAACAAAGAAACCCAACCCTTAATATCAGCACATGTCAAAGTGTCCTGAAGTCACCCAGCTTGCCAAACATTTACTACAGCACTGGAATTACAGCATTTTCCTCAAGCCTTGTTAGACCTCAATACGTGTTCTCTTCAAATCTCCAGCTCCCTTATACCTAAACCAGCCTCTATACAACTGACATCCCATCCATCATATTCCCCAGATCTTGCAAGTGGCCAACTGCATGACACATGTCTTGGAAAAGAAAATGCAAAGGCAAGGTAAGAATCAGGAAATACGGTGCAAAAGCCAGTCTTTGCTGCTTCCTACCTGCAGAACTGATCTAATGCTCTTCCATTTCATTAACTTCACTGAAATAAAAAAAAGCAAAGCTTTTCTGGCATCTCAGTTTAGCAAGACATCTGGCTATTGTGGCTTTGAGACTGGATGAGGAATAGTTGGTGTTGACAGAAAAAAAGTAAAAGCCCAACAGAATTATTTCTTTTTAGCTTTCCTGTAATTACCAGAAAATCTGAAATACATCAATAGACTCTCACAAATAATTTTAACCTGAGAAAGAACCGGCCCTATGTTCTACATGATACCGAACACAGAAAACCAGACCACTTCATCTAATCCAGCACCGGTAGAGCTGCTGTTTTTTCTCCCGCCCCGATAGGTTTTAGGAGAACAAAGTACAAATACTTTAACAAAACACGCAGCCACCACATCCTTGGGGAGAGGACAAGGGGTTAAACAGAGCACCTCAGTTCTGAAATCAACTCCTAAACCCATGCCATAGTTCCAAGTTTGCTCCACAGCAGCTGAAGGACATTTCCTCCTGCCACTTTTCTGCCGCAGCTAGAGTAAAGATCAATGTCAAAGGGAGTATCTCAGCAAGCAAAGAGAAGATGATACTAGTTTAATTTCTAGTGGCGAGATTCTGCCACTCTGCATCAGAAGTAATTGCGCCTTTTTACCGCAGAAGACCACGAGGCCGTACAACAGGCTCAGGCACAGCTTGTGGCATAACTCTGCTTTTTGGGAAGGTCAGTGAGAGATATGTAACTGTAGGCCCACACAGATATGCTGCCTCACAAAATCCCCATTTACATTTTTAAAAGGATTTCTTACAGCTGTACTCTTAGTGAATTTATTTCTTTTTTTTAGAAGCATCACAGGGTAGTGATGCTTCAAAGTGATACATGCTGCAGACTAAAAACGATCAGAACCTGTAAGCCATCTTAAAATCCGTGTTCTTCCCCCAAAGTTAATTTAGGAAACCTCTCACAAATGTTCCTTTGATAACCCTTATATACTTTAATTATCCTTGATAATTAAATGGAGCATAAAAAAAATGATAAAACCTGGCATAACTGCAGTGCTAAAATAATCCCGCATTTGCCCAATGAACTGCTTGGCAGTCAGCCAGATGTTACATTTTATTTAAATGCCCATATCACAACACTGACAATATGGCCATGCACCTTCTTCTTTCTCTAAAACTCTTAGAATACCTCCTGTGGTTGATCCCAGTAGTTCAACATCAGCTTCTCAGTTGTGACTATCTACTAGGCCTGAATCGCAGCCAACTTGAAACTATGTCCAAAGAATGCTGTATATAGCACGAGGAAAATGAGACAAACACGTGCTTTTAACCTTTATGGTATAAGGTTACATATGAACCTTTCATTACAACATGAATTAGTTGCTCAAGCTATACCACAGCCTCCTTCCCCTCCAGAGCCATAAAGGCATAAGCAGAAGGGCCTTGATATTGCAATTAATATGTTTTAACTGCAGTATTCAACAACAAGAACAAAAAAATAGTATTTGAAACTGACTGGAATCCATACGTTTCCTCAGTTAGTAAATGTGTGCTATATGAGATCTTCACATCATTCCATAAAGCACACGTTTCCCTCTGTTTTTCCTCATTACCCCATTGTCATTGTGCTTTTGTAACAAAATTTGTTTGAATAAACATTACTTTTATGGTTTGCAAATGTGAGCAACAAAAGCAAGCCTGAAAAAATGCATCTATCTTCTCTAATGCCCTTTTCATTTTCATGTAGAACACAAAAATATTCTCCCAAAATTTTCTTCAAATATAATTTGTTGGAAGACACTTATCTGTGACTCAGAAAGCTATTTGTTATGAAATTATTGCAGATGGCCACAATAATGTGATCATATCCCAGGGAAAACTCCACAAGGTGAGTTATTACAAAGCTTAAATCGCACCAACTCTGGCCAGGATCAAGTTGAGCAAAAGCTTAATATCAAATACAACCTCTGAGACACAGGAGGAAACCAGATTTTATGATCTAATAGGGGTTTTTTTTCCCCCTTCTCCAAATATTTTATAATTCTAAAGGTTCTGACTCAACGAGTTTTTTACCACGGTCAAATATCTAAACTGAACTATTATCAAGCATTTCAGAAGCGTGTCAATAAAATGTGTAGTAAAAAGGATTTTTATAAGACAACATTTGCAGACTAAAGGGTCAAATTCTAACATTGCAAAGCTCTCTAATACTGTCAGACTATAATTTTCCTAGTCCTCTAACTATTATAAAAATTCTATATGCTCTCAAAGTTGTATCTGTGTTTGTTAACAAGGCAGAGGAGCTATTTTAACCAAGTGAGGTATGATATATATGCATTTCTCAAAAGTCAGGTGAAGCTGTTCTTTGCCTACTGCTGACTTTATAGTATTTTTATCAAATATATCCAACATTTTTATCTCCCCAACATGAGATTTCATATGGCAGCTTTGCCTTTGGAAAGTGCTAGGTACTCCATTTCTGAAAACACAGCTCTCTCAGATTTCCCGTGCTTCTTACTCTGAATGAAGCCTTGAAAAACTCTAGCTAACTTTTAGCTCTTCACTGCTCGGTGAGCCTCAAGCTGTGCTAAAAGCATGGGCTTTTGCAGGTCTCACTGTTATCTGGGACTGCCAAGAGTTACTTCATTACAAAGCCAATACAAATGAAAACAGTGTTCTTTGCCTCCTCAAACAAGGATCCCTTTAAAAGTATTAAGCATGGTAAACCTTTATCAGCAAAGCCAAGCAAAACATTTCCTCTTTCCCCTCTGAGTTGTTCTTCTAATTACAATCAGTTTTAAAATAACACAACACAGAAAAGTTAAATTACACAGCTACTGATAAACAGTGTACCTTTATACTCTGTTATCCTCTTCTCATTCCACACCCCCCCACCCTGACTACTGACAACATTAATTAATGCCCAGCCAGCCACCAGCTGATTGGAGTGTGCAAGGGAATCACTGTACCTGCCCTAGACTCTGTGTAACTGTTTAACAGCTGCGAGAATTGATTTCCAGCTGAGGTAGTACAACAGCTTCACACAGTACTTCTAAAAAACTAAATCAAACAAAACCAACAAAAATCCCCTTTTTTGTTCCTCATGCTACAGAGACAAGAGCTACAGCTGTACGTATACCATCATCATCACAATATAAGTTTAGCAAAACACATGCCATTGCATGTTGTACAGTCACACATTAGTAAAGGGATTCAAGCATTTGAATATATAGTGTCCTGGTGCTATGGGAAGTGTACTATTGCTGTCGGCCTCTGCAGTTTCCTGGCCTGAAGGGCAGAATAGACACAGAAGAGGTCAGCTGTGCTCTTACCCAAGTCACATACAGGGAGAAGACTTCAGAAAACTTCAGAAATGCCAAATGGTCAACTCCATATGCACAACGGAACAGAAAACTGCCTAGGCTGCCTTTTTCTTTGCTACTCCAACATTGCATTTTGCACTCTCAGACAATAGTTTTTTTTCCAAAACGCATAATGCCTTTAGGCAGCCCAGATGAATTGGTTGATTCTGGTCACGGGGAGACATAAAGGACCATAATTTATTTATTTTCTCAGTATTTATTGAAAACTATTTTCTCACCTCAGATAAAAACAGATTAGATTTTTCTATCTAATATGTCTCCTGCCATTTCTCAGCTAAACCAACAACCCTCTGTAAGTTACTTCATTATTCATTGTTTATAGTTCTTGTTTATTAGGCCAGCCAGGCCTAAACCACCACACTTCCGTAAAGTTCTCTACCTTCAGTAATTCCAGCAAGCAAAATACATTAATAATTTTTATCTATTTAAAAATATTATTTACATGAACTGGGTTTTTTTTGCTTTTGATTACTCTGAGAGATTACAATTATTTCTTTGCCATGCCTCTGTACTGCAAAGTTAACGCTAGTATGCTTTTATTAAATAAGTAAAAAGAGATTATTTACCCAGAAAAGCTTTTTGGATTTTCTTAAACCCATTACATTACCTACTACTTTACAACCCTATTCTGATACAGCAGAACATTCACAGCAAAGATTGATTACTGTAATATTAATAACTATCTTACACTCACCTTCTGGAAAATTTTTCATGTATGGATGTATCAGAAAGCCAAAAGTCTCTAGCTTCCATCAATTCCTTTGTTCAGAGCAACAAAACCAAACTAACTCACTAAGAACCAAGTTGTCTATTCCTTATTTCCTGATACAACCCAGAACCTGATAAACCCAGGTGATAATCTTTAGAGTCAGGTGTGACTCTAGAAAAACTGAGGAGGGGGGGATCACAGGGGAGTAACTGTAATGAGCCAATAAGAAAAATCACTCACACTCTCCTTGCTACATTTAGCACTTAATCCAATGTTCTGTTAATAACTTGTGTCATGTAAGTGAAAACCCATAAAACAAACGAGTTAACTGTTAAAATTCTGTTTGCTCCCATTAACTAGCTTACACCACTAATTTCTCAGTTATTCCACCTGAAGCATTGACACTGGTTATTCTGTTATGCCTTTCAAGGTGGGTAAAGAGACCAACTTGCTTGAAAGTGACAGTGTGAAAATTGAAATGCAAAGGACACACTGATTTGAGGAGAACAGGCTTAGTGGTCAGTGTCTTAAGTCACTGAAAACCTATTTTCCGTAACATGTATATAATGTTAGGTTAAAACAAAATTGTGTCATTGCATTGCATCCATCTGTTCCACTATAAAACAATTAAGATATAATCTGACCAGGAAAAGAAAATGCCCAAATCTTTACTAGGAACAAGTTACCTTCCCCGATTTTCGGAACTTAAAAAAATTGTTTTTAAAAACATTGTGTCATATATCAATCACATTGTGACATGTCAAAAATAATTTTTGTGCTTTGTGCTTTAATTTCTGTCATGAAACATCATACAAACGAAAAAGCAAAGCTTGGAATTAAAATGAAACTCTGCTTAAACTGAAATATCATCAATTTTCCATTAAATTTGTCTGAGCAAATTTTAATCAAAGTCCATAAAATGTAATCAGAGGTATATGGATTTTTTCTATAACTTTTCCCACTGAAATAATCTGTTTCTTTCTGTTCTTGGGATGTATTAAATCATGTTTTCCCTACATCACACTTCTTTACTGTTAGTATTTAGTGTTTTTTGAACACAAATTTTTTTTATTATGGCAACACAGATAATATAGAAAATTTGGGCTTCAGCATACATCTTGAGTAGTCTGCACAATTCATACTATTTACAAAGAATCAGAAAAAGAGAGCTGGAATGGATTTTAAGAGGTCATTTAAGTCCCTGCAGCAGAATCAACTATATATAAACTATTCCTGTCAGATATTTGTCTAACCTATTCTTAAAAACCTCAAAAGATGGATATACTGCATTCTCCCTGGGCAATTTATTTCAATGCTTTACAGTCTTTACAGTTTAAAAGTGTTTCTTAATGTCTAACCTCAGCCTCCCTGGTTGCAATCTGCTTCCATTATTTCTTGCCCTGAGTACCTTTGGAGAATCCTTTGTTCCTGCACTCTTCCGGTCGTTTTTCACTAAACTGTGTCATTGTCTTTGGGTTTTTAAGCTACTTCTTAGGCTCACCTCAGAGGTGTGAACACCACCGAGTCTGAAAACCAGGGATCTTCTCAGCCTTGAAATGCTATCTTCAACAAAGGGCTCCAAAACACAAGCACGGATCTCTTAAACAACCTCTGCACTTACTAATTGATAACCAGCTACAGAACATTTTTTAGGTTGATAAAAGGTAGGGAATTGTGAATGGTGTACACATACTTCTCTGTAACAGTAGATGCATTTCTTGAAGGTTAACTCAAAGTTAATTTCCTCCACTTCTTTTGCTAGTTAATGAAACTAGCAAGTCCCATCCTTGAGAGAGCTTGACAAAACTTAGAAAACACCTTAAGCTCTTTGTGAACCACCTGCTGAAGTTATTATGAAAGCTTAGATAGGGTAATTAATTAGCTGCTCTTTAAGCAGGATAATGAACAGTTACTAATTATATGAATATGGCGTACTTCCACATTAGAAGTGATCAGGGCTGCAAGCAAAACAAACTAAACTTTGCCACGGTTCCAAATTTCTCTGAGCTGGAAAAAATGAAACAAATGACAGGCAGCAGAGATTCCATTCACTTGAGGTAGCTACTCCTCCTGCATAACCTGTAGCCATGTTGGTTTAGCCCTAAGCCATCACTGCCCCCCTATTTGTCTGCAAGTCTAATTCCTTGATTATTTATTTAAGAACAGTAATAAACACTTGTTCTAGAAATTAATTATACACTCCTATCACTTGCTCCTATGCCAAAATAGATCAGCCTCAGGGCTATCAAAAGTCACTTTTAAAATTATTCTGAAAAAATACAACTGGGTTCTAAAAACCACAGAAAAGCAGAAAAATGTATGTTGGAAGAGACCTTTTAAGGTCACCTAGTCCAACCCTCTGGACAAAGCAGGATTAATTTAAAAATCAGATCTGGTTGCCCAGGGCATCGTCCAGCTGAGTTTGGAAAAGCTCTAGGGATGGAAACCCCATAGCCTCTCTGAACCTCTCTTCCAGGGTTTGATCTCCCTCACAAGGAGGAGATAAGGAAAGATGTTCCTCAATATAAAAGAGGACATAATGTGTGCGGAAAAATAGAACTCCAGCTCTTAAACCATCTAAGTTATACGAAAGAAAAGGAGAAAGAGAAAAATTTTCTCTTGAGAAAATTTCACCAGCAGCAAAAGAAAACAGTACATAAATATTCCCATGTAAACATTGCCCTTCCCGGTAGCCAGCCTGCAGAGGATGGCAACGCCATTCATTTTATAGTGCCCTAACATCATGTTTGAATTGTTTCTTTTCTACAGATATGGCAAATGAGTCTTTGAGACATTTATCACATTCTCAAACAAGATCCCTTTCCCTGTTAGACATGCACTCCATTTTACACTAAATGTGATTTGGACAAGCCTGAGATGCTGGGTGAAAGAGCTGCCCTTGCTGCTACATGTAAGAAACGTCCAAGAAGCTTCCCCACGACTATGCCTTTGGGACTTGAGCCATAGCATTACTCAATAAACTGCTGACTTGACAAGAAGCACGACCCTACAAGTCAAGGGTGCTTTTTTGTTAAAATAGCTTACTTACACTTATTGATTAAACACAGGAGCAAAATCTGGCTGCTTTTATTTCTCTTTCCATAACCTCATTTTATGTAGC
>VZTU01019847.1:40614-126709 GCA_013400835.1 Zapornia atra | reverse complement strand
AAAAAAGAAAAAAAATGAAGCTTCATTGCTTTCTTCTTTCATAACAAGAATATAAAACAATCTCCAAGCATGACAGTGATGCAGACTAGCTACTGTGCAAACATCATAATAGGAAGATACTTTCCTGAATTGAGATGATAATTATGCCAGCTTTAGCTATGGAAATTATAGTATGCATAATCTAATTCCTTTTATTTTTCAAAGTAGTTCAAGCCACTGAAATTTATGTAATTTATCAAACTCTTTTATTGAACAAGCTCCTATATTTGTCTGTCTTGCACGTAACAAAGAGACAACCATAATTTCCTTTTCCGCTTTTGAAATTAATGTTACTGTAGGAATGAGTTGCAGCACTTGCATCCATTCATGTCTCTCCAGCCCTCACTGTGCAGGATTTAAAAGCAAAACTCAGCGCACGGATACTCCCAGCTTTATGCTCAGACACAACTTTGGGAAGCAAGCAGGCACCAGCAGCACAGAGGCAAAGCAGGCACGTATATTCAAAGACTGTGCTATCTTCTCAGCAAGAGAACTGAGAGTATTTCATTTAAACAGAATATGAAATCTTTCCAAATATTGTGTGGAAAATTAATACTGACAGGATAAAAGTGATCGCATTTACTTAGCCCCATTTGCTGACTTTTTTCTAAACTGCAGACACCCTATCAGACACTAAAATGCATTTTAAAAATAAACTCTCTTTGAAATATGATCCTTGAAATGTTGAACATGACAGAAGCACATTAACCAGCAGTCTCAGTAGACCAGTCTGTATTTAAAGCTATTCAGTTCTATTAAAAAATATTACATGGCTCAGGATGTATCTAAATACACCTCCAAACTGTTTGGACAATTCAACAGACGTGTGGGTGTAAACATGCCCGTAGTTAGATACATAATTATACTTAAATTTCAACTTTTTTTTTATTGCCGTAGGATCAAAGGTGTAAGGAAATTTACAACCAGATATTTTTACCACAAACTTTTCAACACTGTCTAGTCCTTTAAGGCTGGGATCATGCACAGATCAAAGCACAACTTTTAAAAAAGGATTTGAAGTAGTATCTGCAGATAGGATCTTGAAAATATACCCTGGAAAAGGGTAAACCAAAAGTACAAACGTCAATGGAGACAGACAAAAGAAGAAGCACTCCTTGTGCACATCCTACAACTTTGATTGAATGTGCAGTATCGATGATCCCAGGTCCATGTCTCTGATGCATCTTCCTATAAGACTCACCATCAGTTTGAACTTAACACAGCAAAAGATTTAGTGTCTTTTTGGGAAATGACGTTTTTCTTTCTCAAAGCCCTTACTCATTTTAGCTGTCTTTCCACAAAGGATTGGTTGGATTGGTATCTTAGTTATGCAGAAAGCAGGAGACAAGGTTGGTGAAGGGAACGTACTTAGTAGAAGAAACAGCCAGCATTGCATGCTTCTACTAAATATTCTCCATGAACCCACCTTTTGACCTGCTTTCCATGGAACTAAAATTCCTATTTATTCCTTCATCAGTATAAACTGAGGTTATTGTAACTCCTCCCACCAGGGCCTTCTCTATCATGTGTGGTGCTCTGTCTCTTCAAAGGAAATTTAACTGAGAACTTCAACTCTCCTGGAGCGCAAAGAGCTCTGAATTTCAGCACCTATCTTTGGCTACATTCCTTTAATCCATCTGGGCATGATTAGCCAAGACCACTATAGATCTTACCTTCCTAAAAACATGTATTGCCTAATAATGCTGCTTCATTTCCTTGTTCCCAGGTTTTTCACCATGCGGGTTGCTGCTTCCTCCATTTCAGCCAAGCCAATGTCATCTAGTTTTGGCCAGCAGTTTACACAATCAGTTGGCTGGATTATGATAGCAAATTGAACATAGTGATTTCTTCAAACAAGCCAAAGGAAAACTGAAATCTACACAGCAGTATACACCACCAGTCTGAAACTTTCAATCGTTAGACTGAAAGGATTTTACAGCCACAAGAAAAAACATGGAACTCTTTGGGAAATGCTGCTCAAATTGGTTTTCTACATGCAACCTAACAAAGAATCATAATAGTAGCAACAAAGTTCAGCCACTGTGGTAGGTAGCTGTCATTATAATTTCTTGAGTGTAATAAAGTTTTTTCTGCAATTAATTAGATTTGTGAATTTGTTACACTTGTTTGTGCTTGTATGTTTTTTTCATGCAGGCAGACTTTTGTCCCTGTAGAACAGTCCCAGGCTATGGCTGGAATTCCAATGCCATTTTTAGGTAGAAGTCCAGAGAATGAGAACTGAACTGTGTAGCACATCTTTTCCTTGGTCTTCTGAATAAATATTGCAATACCGCATCCCGCTACACACATGGGGCCCGTGACCACAAATTAACATCAGATAACAACTAAATATTTTATGTTTTCTGAACAGCTCGTGCAACCTAAATCTATATTTAATGAGTGCATCAAATATAAACAGAAGTAAATATTGGCTTCATTTGCCCAAAACATCTGTTATTAATGTCATTATTTTTTCTTGAGGAAAATTCCTTGTTTGCTTTAATCAGATTAAAGAACATTTTTACCTAATTGTTTTCTAATTTTTAAAAAAAAGTAATTATCCATACAATTTTCAAGGAGAAAAAGGGACATGCTTTGTAGGCCCTGCAAAACTAAGAAGTGTCATTAAAAATCTTTGATTGATGAATAGTCTAGTATGGAACAAGCCCTGCTTTTGTTTAGAAGAGGGGGAAAAAAAATCCCCTGAACTCCATCATTTTGCACATAGGGCTTGGAACTTAGCATGGAAAACCTTCCTCTTGTCCAGCATCCTCTTTTATGTCCACCCAAACCACTCTGAAATCACAGGGAAGCAAGAGATAGGGGAGGGAGGAAGACATAGTGTAGAGGATGAACAGTGGGAATATGAGAAAGAAGTCACCAGGGAAGTGGGACTGAAACATGTGAAAGTGAGTTTAGGAAAGAAATGGGACAAAGAAAGATACACATACGTCGAAGAGCAAGTAAGAGGAGATGGTATTGTAATATAATGAAGCAAAAGATATATAGGGCATATAGCAAGTAGATCAGATGAAATCATGGCAATTGAAAACCAGCAGCCAAAGCAACATCAGGAAGAAAGAGTAAGAAAGAGAGTTAGCATTCAGACAAGCTAAAATTAAGAAAAAAAAAGAGGCTGTTACACTGAAAACAAAAGACAATGAAGGTATTGGAAAGTGCTAGGAGAAGGGAAGAAGTAGCGTGGGAGAATTGAAAAGACAGTGCAGAGACAATCTAGACTTGCACATTTAAAGTGGTTCAATTACTTTTGAAGAGGAAAGGCATGGGTTTATTACTTTCAGTAAGTGGAGGAGGAGTGGGGGGAAGCAGAGAGGGAGCAGTTCTGAATCTGAAGAACAGCAGATACAATATTCTAGGAACAATTAGTATATTAATCATTTATTGCATCACACAAAAAGTAAAACCAGACAATCCTGCCAAGTGAAGAATCCTATCCGCGCAACCGGGGAATCTAAGAATTTAATATAACACATTCAACATCAATTCATCAGGCACAATGGCTGTTTATGTAAAATAATGTATCAAAAGCTTTATGAATTTTGGCTCAGGGACTTGGAATGTTTGATACTTGAAATTTTAATAGGTTTGAGAGAAGAAAACTCTCCAAAGAATAAAACTATTTTATCTTACAGGCATCTCATAAACTGTTTAAATAGAACAAGTTAAAATATAGTAGCTATCAGAACAAAAACTATTTAAAAAATGGACATATGATGAGTTTAGGAGTTAATTTCCCCACAAGAATCTCAAGTACATCACAAAAGTATTGTATAATGTATATAATGTGTCAGCTGCTTTTGTGGCTTTTACTAATCTATTTCTTAGCCTTTAGAGACCTTTGCTCCTGAAGCACGCATTCCACCTTTACCATGATGCCATCTCTGGATGCCAAGCATTTTTATTCTGGGAGGAAGTGGCGATGCATGCAGAATTATTATGTGGCTCAATAAGCTGTGACACGAGGTACCACAGTAATACACTCACGAGTTGAGTGGTGAATGATAAGGCAAAGCCTGGACGTGAAGGTGGTTAAGAGCCTGATCACATCAAGGAGAACTGTGAGTAGACATGGGTGAAAGGAAGGTGCAGGGCGCTGTTTGGAGGTCAGGCTCTGGTCACTGACAGCAGCTGACCTAAAGTGATGATCACCAAGTTTGACCTTTTGCTGTGTGCTGGTTTTGGCTGGGATAGAGTTAATTTTTTTCACAGTAGCTAGGACAGGGCTGTGGTTTGGATTTGTGCTGAAAGCAGTGTTGATAACGCAGAGATGTTTTTGTTACAGTAAGCAGGGCTCAAAAAGAGCCAAGGCCTTTTTTCTGCTTCTCATACAAAGAGTTGGGAGGGGGCAGGGCCAGGACAGCTGACCCCAACTGACCAAAGGGATATGCCATATCACATGACGTCATGTTCAGCATATAAAGCTTGGGAAAGAAGGAAGGGGAGAATGTCAAGAGTCCCAAGTACCTGTCACAGGTGATGGAGCCCTGCTTTCCTGGGGATGGCTGAACACCTGCTTGCCCATGGGAACTGGGGAATGAATTCCTTGGTTCGCTTTGCTTGTGCACACAGCTTCTACTTTACCTATTAAACTTTCTCTATCTCAACCCATGTGTTTTCTCGCTTTTACTGTTTTGATTCCCTCCTCCACCCCACTGTGGGGGAAGTGAGTGGCTGTGGGGTGCTTAGTTGCTGGATGAGGGTAAACCACAAAACACTGCCGGGATTGTGTGGACTTATGGGACCATTTACTACCTACTGCTGTTGGACTCCAAAAACTAGTAGCAACAGCTCTTTCCCTTAGGAGATGAAGTGAACTGCAGCTGGCCAGGATGGAATTAACATTTTTTTGTTGCAGCCCAAATAGTGCTGTGCTTTGGATTTGTGGCTAAAACAGAGTTGATAACACACTAGTGTTTTGCTTATTGCTGAGCAGTGCTTGCACAGCTTCGGCGCTTTCTGTTTTTCCTTCTGCCATCCTGGTTAGTAGGCTGGGGGTGGGCAAGAAGTTGTTGCGGGATTCAGTTGACCAAAAATGACTAGAGGAATGATCTGTACTGTATGATATGGTCAGCAATAAAAGCTCAAGGAAAAGTGGAGGAATTCAGGATGTTGGTGGGCACAGAATTTGTTTTCCAAAGCAACTTAGCTTACATACTGTTTTCCAGGAAGCACCTGGACAACTGACTGCCAATGGGAAGGAATAAATAAGTTCCTTATTTTGGGTTTTTTTTTCCACATATAGCTTTTGTTTCACCTACTAAACCACTCTTTATCTGGATCCCTCAGTTTTCTCACCGTCCTGGGTGGGTGCTTGGCTGCTGGCTGGGACCAAACCATCTGAGGAACAACATTTTATTTCTCACAATACAGCTTGAAAGTACAATCAGGAACAATTTATTCCCACCACAACCACCACGAGAAATACAAGCGCCTCCCTTATACCCAGATGATGCAGCACAAATATTGCAACAGGTTGATAATAACAATATGAAAGTTCTTCCCTGCTGCAAAATTCTATACCACAAGGTGCATGGTTCCACTTGGAAAAATAGCTTTTGGCCTTTATAAACATATTTAACTTTTCTGACTTGTTTGACAGATATTTGGATATAAGTGCCAGAGGTAGAGGAACAACACACATGATTAGATATTTTACTGTGCTTACACAGCTCTGAAATATGATACTGTGTTGGTGCAACCTAAGGACTCAGACTCCCACTAATCTATCTGGAATGCTAATTAATGCTGAAAGCATGTGAAGCCAGTTTAACAGTCCTCCTGGGTAGACTTCCTCAGAGATGATTACAACATCATCAGTCCGATATATTTGTATTGTATTATTCAAAAATATGGCATCTTCTCAAAAGTAAGTATCAGCTTGCCGAGCTTCTGCGAAACAGTGCAATTTTGCCTGCTGCTATTTTCCTAGGGTGGGAACATGATGAAACACTGATTGGAATGATAGATCAATGTAGTATTCAGAGGAAACCCAGCAAAAACAACAGTTTCTCACCTCCACAGTATCTATACATTGATCTTAAAATTTTAGATCCTGGATTCAAATCTGGAAACCACTTTCATTTCTAAATACAGCTGCCAGCCTGCCTTTGTATTGGAGACAGTTGGTGTGGGAGAGTTAATAATAAGGAAAAAATATAAAAGGAACAGAGTCCCCCATCATGGTTGAGAGTCAAATATTAATATTTTCAACTACAGACAGGTCCAACAAGCTATAATTTTTAAGTCTTATTGATCAACACAGTCTTAATAAATCCTAGGTATAAAACAATGGGTAGAAGAGGCCAGGAAGGCCACAACGCTATACATTTAGTATTAGTCTAAAGAAAGAACTGAAGTATTTAAATTATGCCGGTATTTTCACTGGGTCTTTTGTCGTTGTTCCCTCAGAGAATGAGAGGGACAGAAGTGAGGAACTTAAAAGAATAGGTAACTTCTGAAGAAGGGACAGGCCAACAAAAGAGGTTAGTGATGAGATGCAAGAGATCAGCCCAACCATATAATTATCAACATCTGTGTAAGAAATGAAGGAGAAGGTTATGTGCAGGACTACTCTTCCTAGCAAGAAGCGTCTGTAGGACAGCATAAAAAAGTTGGCACTACTAAAGGCAGGTACCGTTAAAAAATTACCCTTAAAAGTTGAACAGCAGTCACTGCCACATTACAAAGTGAGAGCCATGTTCTACATGAACAGTACTTGCTACATGTGAGGCAAGAGGTCTTTCCAATATGGAAAAAGCTACAAGGAAGAGGAGGAAAAAAATAAATAAAAATGTACATGTCAGGAGGCTGCTAGTCTTCCGTGTCCCTTAATATTATACATCTCTTGGATGTATTTCATAGACTTTTCATGTTTCCTTTCTTGAACTATTTTCTTAGTATGCTCTGGTGCTGACACTGAATTCTGGAATCAACACCTTACTACTACGCATAGGAGAGTTGTATATTTCTCATTATTAGTATTTTGGGTTCTCTGTAGGCTTGCCCAGGCATCTACAGTTAGGGTATATGCCTTTCGGTCTATACTATAATGACTGTTACACAGTTGTGGGAGATACAGGCCTGCTAGAAATGCATGGTTTCTGTTGTGCAATGTGGCGGCTGCGCAAAAAGTGATCTTTGATTCCCTGAACTACACTCACACACCGGGATAGTAATCGAACTTGCCCATTGTGCTGCCACCACCATATAGCAACAGTCTGACATGCAGGATGCGTTAACTAGAAATAGTGAGCCACATAAAGTGTCTTTCCAAGGTAGACACTTGGAAAAGGAAATCTTGTGATTCTGCGCATGCTTAGCACTATGATGTGCACCAGTAATTTGAGGCAGGAATGCAAATGAATTTGTGAATCAATTCAGGAATTACTCTCTAGAAATGACTTGGGACTGCAATGTCTTTTATTCTTTACCAAGAATAGCAAAATTTTCGTCTTAATGACTTCATACAGGAACCACTACACCTGGGAGGAAACAGTCTCATCAGCCCTAATACAGAGCCCACCAGAGGTTGCACATGCCTTGCTCAGAAGCCCAGGTCATGCCATGTTGCAAACCTACAAATTGTAACGTCTGTCTGCCTACCTATGACTTCATGCACTTGTCTTCTTAGTATCTGTGAAAGATAGTCAGATACCTTGGTGAATGTTGCATTAAAAAAAACTGAATAGATAAGCAGTTCAGTTATTTAGCATTATAACTCAGGCTTATCCAAGTGCTTTGGAGTTTCAGGGAAAGTTTGCTTCTGAAGAAACCTGTATAAGTGTTAGATGCAATGCATTAACTTGAAAAATGACTTCTGGAAGAGTCTTTTTTTGTAGCAGCAATCAGATGCTGCAATATCATCTTATAGCTATCATTTTGCATTTAATTGTTGTAGCAAAAAATTCATCAGACCGTCAAAAAAAAAAACCCTTTGAGAAGCAGAACTGCTATAAATCAGTGTAGCTCTAGTGATTTTAATAGAACCACACCAATTTATGGTAGTTGAAAGCAATAACCTAAGACTTTTGTTAAAAAACATTGACACTCAAACTTGAAAAATAAACAATTTTACATGTAAGTTGTAACCAACAAGGACTAGAATTTTATCACATATGGCAGACAGAACTGGACTAGAATCAGGCTCCCCAAAATCTCTAATAAATCCCATAGTGCTACAAAACACTTCATAGAATATCCCGCTCCTAGTGTATTTCTTGTTTGTTTGCTATGTTTTCAAATATATTTGAAAAATGCTTGAGTTTACCACTGGTGTTGTTTATATGGCTGCCCATACACAATGCTGTTAAGGTAAATTTTCTAAACATCTGCAGAATTCCCCTGGCTGTAAACAATTGCTCGTGCTCCATTAACCTCTCTGTGGTGAGGCACCTTCAGAGATTTGGTCAGTTACAGGTAACTTTTTTCCTGTGTCTGTGCCAATACCAGAAGCACAGTTACAAATCCCTACTTTATGGAAATATTTTTGCAACCATTTCTTCATTGGTTGGAGATACCTTGCTTCTGTGTGCCTCAGCTGCCAAAACTTTCCAGTTCTTTCAATATCTGACTACTGCTTTATGAAGGGGAAGAGGAGGAAGGAAATCTAGGATTTAGAAGCAGTTGAGAACCCTGTTTTGCTTCCACTGCAAAGACTACTAAAATGTTTTTAAATGAATGTCTGAAACAAATGCCATTGATGCATCTATAGCACAAGCATTAAGATAAAATACAGTGGCATCTAGAGTGTTCATTGACCATATTTTCAAGCAGTTACAAAGATTTACCTTTATGGATGAATGACCCCTGGCAGAAAAATTCTTCTGAAAGAGTAGAGAATAATAGAGATGATCTGCTTTTTTTAGGACTAAAACTTGTGCCTTGCCATACTGTGAACCCAAAACATACCATACAAACTGTATTACTGTTTCCCTAAAGGATCTAGTTTGCCACAACAGGTGACTGCATAGTCTGGATTCAAGCCTCTCCTACTGGCATATCCCTTTTCATTAGATTTCTGAAAAAATACAGAGATTGAACATTACCCGGTACTACACCATGATTTGTGGGAGAAGGTATCTGTAGCTGAAATGGTTTGAAGATTTCTTAGTAATGGCTTCAAGTATACAAGTAAGGCAACACCAAAGGCCAGAAGTTTTTAGACTAAGTGAAGCCAAGAGTGTTCCTGTAGTCCAGTATACTGACACATGCTCACACAGGTTTCCTATGTAATTGCCCACTACAAGCTGTAATTCAGAAATGAAAGCCTCTGTGTTTCCTACATGCTAATCATGAATCTTATTGTAAGTAACATGATCAGAATATATAAAAATATCTACATATAAGAAAACTGACTTTGTTTTAAAATATCTTCTTTTCCTGATGTTATTTATTGAAAATAATGTCTTTTCCTGAAATCCCTGGACAAAAATTATTCCTTTGCTTTTAATTTCTATCCAACTCTTCTTTTTATTTAGATTGCTTTCTTCAGAGAACTGGAATGATACCTCAAAAGGGTTTTTCACAGTCCTACTGATCTTTATTGCTATTCCTCCATAAACTTTCTTTTAAAGTTATGATCCTTTCTTTTTATTTTTTTCAAGTAAATTCTTTTTCCCAGTAAATTCCCTTGAACCTTACTTTTTTTTTACGTATTCTTTTTGTAAACATTAGTGTTCCATGGTAAGCATTTCATTATCAAGAAAGAATAAAAGAAAAAATATTTAGAACTTTATTCTAGATACTCATTTTACAGGGGGAAATTCCATTGTGTTGCATGCTTATTGTATTTGGAAGAATGTAAGGAAATCAGAGAGTGTCTAGACCTGTCAGCCTTGCCTTACACGTGGCGTTCTAGCAGTGCTGTGACCTACGTTCCCCCATGATACTTCCATCAAGAATACTAAGGATGTGGCTAAAGTTTTCAACCTTTTCAGCTCTTTCTGCTAATTTGTTACTCTCTAAGTCCCAGAGCTAAAAAAACCCCAGGTTTTCTGTTTCCTATTTATATTATAAAAAAAAAATAAATTAAAGTTTTAGACGTCAAAAAGCTGAATGAAGTTTACCTGATTTTAAAGTAATGACAACAAAAGATAATTATGTAATCTACAGCAAATTCAGTAGCAAAAGAAAAGGTTTCAAATATATATTTGAAAGTAGATATTTCTTGGCAAAATATTAATTTCTGAAAATTTTAATCTGATGTGAATTACCCAGCTACACATTTTCTGTATTTGCAAAATACATCTAAAATTAAGTAAAAATGTATTTTGAAGCATCCACTAAAACCTCACCACTCTCTTTACAGCTAAGTAACCATATATTAACAATAGCATCCTTTTTTATTTGAGATATCATCTGTGATTTCTGTATTCTATTATATTAAGGTACCACAGAGCCCTACATTTTAAATAATCTTTCTAGATGTAACTTCAGATCTGCAGAGGTGTTTAGATACCTAATTCTCTTTGATTTAACTCAGCAGTTAAATGATAAAATGTCCTTGAATATGAAAAAAGAATTTTTCAGGAAAATATTTACATGTTTTAAATATACCTTACGTAACTACAATGAAGCAAACAGTCTGCTATCAGAACTGTGTATGTGGAAATTTTCAGCTGGTAAGGTGGCTTTCTTTACTGAATTCAGTGGCTGACTCAAATTGTCATTGACAACAGAGGGGACAATTTGGGGAGTAACATGTCTTGGAGACCAGTTTGAGGAAGGTCTGGAAAATTTTAATTGGCCCTACCCCACTACCCATGATGGTTGTCTTCCCTTCTTATCTGACCCCCACTAGAGATATCTTCCCCTTTCTTGCTTTTCCTAATCACCCTTTCATTACTTGTCCTTTCATAGATTATGCCCACACTAGGATGAGAAACTTTCCCCAGTCCCACTAGCAGTGATTCTGTCATTGTGCAGAGCTTAAGCAGGTCCAGGAGCCATTACCAATGGGTGTTTTTATTCAGCAGCCTGATTTTTGGAGACAAAGTCAACTCACTGGAATACATGATGGCTATTCATGTCAATTGATTCAGTGCTTGGGGAGACAGTATCGGTGTCCTTTATGTCTACATTGACACTATTTCTGCCTGCCCCACTTCTTATGTCTCCCATTTAGTAATTTTTTACATGTCCATGTCTTACTAACATGGGAAAGGAAAGGGTAAAGATCTGCTCCTGGACTACAGTAGGACGGGCAGTCCAGGTAACATGAAAAAGAGTGGCAAGAAGAGGAGGACAGATATGTACTAGAGGTGAAATGAACAGGCCATTCTCTTCCTGCTGACACTAGCAAAAAGATGGCTATGGATTCCTCGGAAAAGCTGCCCTCCATTGCTGCACAGGACATAGGCAGGTGCACAGGGTAGCCAAAGATGACATTTAGATTGGTCACTAACCTGAAACATCCAATACAGCCCCTCTCCATCGTTCCTGTGGGCCCCCTTCAGATAGTGGAAGCCTTCTCTTCTCCAGGTTGAACAAGCCCAACTCAGCCTATCTTCATAGGAGTAGTGCTCCAGCCCTTTCATGGAGAGGCCCTTTGTGGCCCTCCTCTGGACTTGCTCCAACTGCTCAATATTTTTCTTGTACTGGAGACCCCAGAATTGGATGCAGTACTCCATGCGGGGTCTCAAGAGAACAGAGTAGAGGGGCAGAATCACCTCCCTTGACCTGAACCATCTCATCTGCCGGTTTCCTCAGGACCCATGGACTTTTATGCAACTTAAAACATTAGAACAGTATGTCACAGGAAGTAGGACTGTGTTTGGTTTTTTTTAAGCTTCAGGGGAATAGCTTCCTAGATCTTCTGCTTATGTATGTTAAAAGCACAAAAATGCATCAAAGATTGAGGCAGCAAAATACAAATCCCTTACATTTGCATGTAAAGCACTAGTGTTTGGATGATCAAATGTCCTGATAAAAATTCCTCTTTGTTATATCATCAGTAGCCATTGCATTTTCTGAAACAGCAAGTATGATGCTTTCACGTCTGGCTATATTCCAATTTGGGTAATTGCATCCTACCTGCATAAATTGCATTGGCAGTTTTCATTAGGCATGATAGTTTTCTTTATTTCCAACCTTACATTGTTGCTATATGCTATTAACACACAGCTTTTTGTGCTTCAGCCAAGAAGCAGCTGCATGTCTGTGAGGAAAAGCCCACACATCCATTGTTTCTTTTTTATTCATCCAGTCCTCACTGCTTCCCTAAAAAAGTATTCTAGATAAAATTGAGAAGCAACTGTGAAATCAATAATAAATCGCAGTAAGTCTCTAATTTTACACACATCACACCTTTTTTAAGGTTGTAAGATAAACTTTTTTTTTTATTTTGTTTTTGAGACATCTGTTGAGGAATTTCTTGGCTGCTGTGTGTTTAGTTTTGTTCTGTTTTAAATGTTTAGGGATATGATTAGCTTATGGCAAGAGGGATGAGAAATCAAAATGGTATTCCACCGCAAGGATACTGTCCCCCTACATAACATACAACAAACAGCCTAATCCTGATGCAAAACCTGAGGAAATCAGCACCCCTGCTGATGGGCTGAAAGCAAGAGCAGAAGGCTGTGTCTCCAGTGCAGAGGCTGTCCTGAGAGAGACCTTTCTGTTTATTTTGATATGCCTCTGCAGATTTATGTTCATTTGTAAAATTCTGCATGAAGCTAGAGCATTTCTTTACAGTGATATTGTAGTTGCTTTTGCCCATAGTTTGCAAGTGCTTATGAAATAATGATTTTTGACTTTTCCAAGTCAGTTAATTAAAAGAGTAATTAATTAGATATGCATTAGCATTTGAGGATAAAAGTCTGAGTAGATTTGGTTCAGAAAAATTGTCTGTCATTATGTAGTAAAATTCAGATTCTGGTAAGAATCAGGAAGGCGCTTTAACTTGCAAAGAACAATCTCCCTAGCTTGTTTTGTTTTTAACTCTGTGGCCTCTGCAACAGAAGATGAAGTATCAAGATGGCAGCATTAGCCCCATTTTGCTGCATCAGCAGCATAAATACAAAGATAACTTAAGGATGGTGGCTCAGTTGTACATTCTTCACTGCCTTTGTTCTGCCTGAAGTAGAAGTTAGACAAGGTAAAGTAGTTTCATCTTCATTTATCCAAAGATCTTGTTGACATTCCAAAAGCTAGACTCTTGGAAGACAGTTTTTTATAACATCATCCTTGATGAGCTGAAGACAGGAATGAATGTATTCTCCCGTGGCTGCAGCGAGTTTTTCAGGTCATCTACCACAATTCCATCATAAATGGTAACTAGAAGGAGGATATTATTCTCTCTTTCTCTCTCTCTTCAAAAGTATGATTAGACTAGAAGCTATAACTACAGTTACTGATCCTACAAAAATATTTTCTTATATGTTAACATATGAAACCAGGGATGAATCTGGGGGAAGAGGAAAGGAGAGGAGGAGGGCTGCAAAGGACAGATTATCCAGCACAGTCAATAAGCAAGTCTTGAGGCAACTATGCTGGGAAAAGAAATTGCACTCTAAACGGACTTCCATCAGACCCTGAATTTTTTAATTTTTACTTTTTTCCTAGTAACTTTATTGGATCTAGAATAATGACTTAATATCCCTTGAAAGATATGTTATTGATAAAAGAGATCCAAAATGACATGACATCAATAAGGTAATTCACAGGGTTGGAACTAACAGCAAGTACACAACATGGATCCATATTGGTAAGACTGTGACTTTCCATTGATTCCTTGATGGAGAACTGAAGAAATATTTTTTGTCTTAGTGACACGAGATTACCAACACCACAAGAACACCACTGCTGCATAAGAGCACTTTGTTAATTCACTGTATCTGACACTCAAGGCAAACACAGAAGCTGTATATCCTCCTAGACACATTTTTATCTTTGCCAATAACTCCTGAAGATTTTTATGAGATGGAGATGCCAGTGAAGAATGGCTATCACCATACTTAAGGACTGATACTAGCTTTTCTGGAGAAATACCAAATATTCCTTGAAGTGATGAACCCAGAGAACTTAATTACATGGCCTTATAAAGACTAGCTAATATGTTTAATGGCTAGGAGAGAGATTGGGTAATTACTGTGAAGGCTCTGTCCTCTGTTGTAAAACCAGACCAACAGTGATACTCCCCGTCAAAAGCAGAAATTACCTTCACTAATACTTGGAAAAGATTTAGTACACATGTATGATCAAAACTAAAGAAAAACTGGCAGAAAATGTGCTTACCAAGGAATGCAGTTTTATAGCTAGAAGTCAGGTGAGCACTAGGAGTTGTGGTTGCATGAAAAGAAAGATGAGTGACAGTCTGAAAACCTCAACAACTTGGTTAGCGATCAGTTGCTAACCATTTGATCTGCAAAACATTTTTCCCTCACAGTTCCAAGGTGGTGACCTTTCCTTTGGGGTTTGCCTCAAAGGTGATAATGAAAGAGGACAGCTCTTATATTCTACATGTTGGAAAACACTTTAAAGGTGCTCAGTGTCTGAACTTCTAGATCTTTTAAATTAAGACTACATTTTTATCAGCATTCATAATTACAGAGTTCTACTAAGTAATCAAAGAGATGTTCTTCTAGCAATGGAAATACTTTTTCTGCTTTTCTAAATCTTAAAACCAAACACAATGCACCTTTTACACATTTAGGCCCATGCTTTCCTAAGTTTTTACTGGAAAGAAAGTGAAGCTTTACATCTTGTGTTCATCCAGCCAGTGCAAGTATCCACAGCCTCTTCAGGAAAGAGAAAAGACTATGGTCAGCGTAACCCATTCAGAGAACTGCTGAAATATCTCCTTTGTAAATTTTAATTCCTTTGCTCCGCTCGCCAACCTGTTCAAGTGAGCAGAATTCTGAATATTGCTCATCATCTTGCAAAAGGTGAGTCCCCAAGGCTCAACTGCCTCCACTGCATCCAGAAAGGATGTGCATTTCCAACATTGCTCCAGTGGATGTCAGTGGAACCTACAATTTGTTTATTGTGTTTATTCTACTAAACAGTCTAACTCCCGGGTTTTCTATGATTTCCAAGCCATGATCTTGTGAGGTTATAGTAAATGGCAGAACCATTAAAGCATTTTCAAGGGCAACTCTGATAATGGTTTATGGAGGTCTGAATACTATGTTTGAGAACTGTTCGTAGCTCATTAAGTCAGGAATCACAGTTCTGAACAAAAATGCTTTTGCCATAGACACACATACTACTTCTAGGACTATATGCATTCTTCATTAGAAATAAAAATGAATGCTAATGACCTATGGAGTACATAAAATATTAATTGCTCTCAGCAGACAACATTGCTACATCACTGAGATGAAGGAGAAACATTGCAAAATATTAACATTTAGGAAATGTTTCAACAGCAGAACTTGAAAAAAATCCCTCCCCATCAAAGAAATTTTAGTGCACTAAGTTTGCAAATCGAAATTCACAATGAAACAGTTATGACAAAAGACTCTTAATGTTCACACTGACTCTTAAAACAAAGGTAAAATATTTCAAGGAGACAGCTTTGTTTTCTCAGTGTTTACTTCACATCCCTGCCATAAATGAATCAATTTCACTATAAGGCCTTAAGAGTCCTCAATTAGTGGCACAATAGGCAATATTAAGAACTGTTGCTTACTTCAGAGCACAAAGCAGCTGACCATCTGTACAAATTGGGAAAATCCAACTTGTATCTTTCACCACAAATTCTCTTCATCCCATTTGTGATTTCATTTAAATCTCTACAGAATACCATTAGCACTGTCAGCCTACAGTCTAGATTTGATGTTTGGGTTGAGGTGAAGTTAAAAAAAAACAAACCAAAATGAAGAGATATCCCTAAATATTGAAATGTTAGCCTGATGCAAATTCTTCTCTTCCTCCTCCAAGTCTAGACATGATCTGACTGACCACTCTCTAAGGGTACTCGATTTTAAAAAGTGGGCATTCGATCATTCCAGTGTGCTTTATTTTTGTCTCCTTGGGAGGCTTTCTCTAGAAGGAATATCCATTCCAAATTAGTCGCACTTTTGGTTTTTGGCCAAACGCTAGAGCACTCATTATCTCCCACAACTTGCAATTAGACCGTCCTTTTCCTCTCTGGGAAACTAATGCCTTGGCAATGGATTGAACCACAGCATTTTCATGGCTTTCTGAGGGTAACTGATCTGTTGACCCCTGGTTTTAGGTTTTATGAAGTATCTTTCATCTTTAGAAGATCATTGGTTTTAGGAAGTTTTTTTCATCAATTTTTTTCACAAAAATGAAGTTGTACTAATCCTAAGTAGATGTCTAAACAAAATTTCTCTGTCTCTGTCGAAGTTTCAAAAATCTTGAATAGCTTTGCTTTGATTCCTTGATGTTTATTAACACAAAAAGTTTTCACTAGCTGACTGACTGAAATGCTTTGCATCCTATACATAATTATTTTAAAGATTGCTGAAACTATCTCTTTTACTTGGCTGGCCATAACCATCTGTGAAAAGAGCACATTCATTTCAAATAAGGCATGGATTCTTCCCATGTGTTTAAGCAATTGCTACTTCCTGAGGTGTAGTGGGGATATTGCAAGAATTCTGAGACAATTCTGAGGCAACAGAAGTTTCTCAGATCTTCTTGGACTGTCTAACCCCATGTGTATCACTTACTACATTCCTGGCAGCTGTCTCTGTCTAATAAGGGGGCAATGGCCATCTGTCTGCACTAAGAGCACCATATAGCTACCCTATAACTGAGAAAGAGACCTCAGGACTTGACTAGAGTTATACATGGATATAGGAAGGGATGCTCTTCGTAGATGCAATTTCTTACCAATTGAGAATATCAAATAGCACTCACTCACTAAAGTGTTCTGGCTACCCCTCTTATCCACCCTAAAAATGACATTATCTAGAATACTGTCATGACAGTATTGCTCTCCCTGAATGGCCAGGAATAATGGAGCAAATGTCAACCCTGATAAGGGATATCTCTTATGTAGTCAAACACCACCTCTTTGGTTATGCAGCAGTATGAAGGTGATCTTCTTATTTTTAAACTACCACACTGTATCTGGTATCTGACAGAAACCGAATTCTAATATATTCTGGCAGGAAAAAATAATCGGAGGAATATAGAAGGGACAAATACACATAAACCCCACATTTTGTCTCACGCCTGCCACCATCAGATAAGTAATGTTTACTAACCATATTGATGAGTATACATTTACTGTCTGCCACCATAGAAGCTGAGAAGCACAGACCAACATATGCAAGCAGCCACAAAAGCAAAGATAGACTAAAATATTTTTCAACATAGTGAGAGCTTTATGCAGTCAATATACTACAGTTCCACTTAAATTCAAGAGTTCTATTAAGCATCGCTCTAATTGTAAATCACTTATAGTTCTTGATCTGTGAAGGGGGATAATAGATGTCAAGTTATTGTTCTAGTAGCCATTCATTCAATTTATATTTTCAAAATAAAAATCACACACAACTCCTTATGAGCACACTGAAAGCATCATCACAAAGCCATCTGTTTTAGGGCATGCAGAGCTCAGTAACAAAACAAATGTTGCATTTCATTTTCAGATCTGGGCTTATTGATTATTTTATCTCCTGCGCTGCAGAGTATGCCAGAAGGCCCTGCTCTGGAGGCAAGTTGCAATGAAAAGAGACAAGAATTTTATTAGTGCTAGAAGATGCACAGCTCTGCTTGGGGAAAAATTACACAGCTCTCCAGTGAGAAAAAATAATACAAATGAATGAGTCTGGACAAAAAGCAGAAAAAAGCCTGCAGCTGCCATAAAATTGATAAATGCTGAAAAGGATCTCAAAGATAAGTGTAATGATGACTAAGCCAATGACATTTCATTATTATCTCTCTGTAGTTGTTGAGGAGAGCAGGTGAGTCCTTCATGAGTTCTCTGCCATGCCGATCACTGTTTTGCCAACCAAATTAGAGATGAATCACCAACCGGATCTGCAGAACAGTCTAGCGCAGCTCCTTTTGAGAGAACAGCTCCTTCTGACAAAGCAACACCTCCAGTAACAGCATCACTGCCAACTTTATTATCTGCTAGCAGTACCTAGAGAATTCATTGCCATTATACATCTACATTTTTTAAGTTGAGAATGGCACAAGGAAATGTTGAATACGCTGTGAGTGGGTGCTATTTACAGCACTGTGATCTTTAAAAGACATGGCATATTTTCCAGTAGAATGAAAGATTTTGTCTGGGGATGTTTTGGCCCACTGTTTTGCACTGT
This sequence comes from Zapornia atra, assembly GCA_013400835.1. NCBI lineage: Eukaryota > Metazoa > Chordata > Aves > Gruiformes > Rallidae > Zapornia > Zapornia atra. The sequence continues at coordinate 108,407 of VZTU01019847.1, read as the reverse complement.
CAGAAAGATGTCTTCAACAGCCATAGCTGGGAACAACAAAAGGACTTAATGACTGCTGCAACCCATTCAGACGTGCAGGCACTCCCTGTCCCATTACCATTAGTGAAAGGGCAAAAATCAGTGTTGTCTCTCTGAGGAAAGAGAAGGTATTTAAGTAAGTGGTTATATGCCCCTCACCCCCCAATTCCAAAGGTGACAAACAGCTGGACATCAGCTCTGTTTTTCAGAAACCTTGGTAAGTAGCAAACACAGCTGTACAAAACCAAATGTGTCCATAAGCTAATGTTTTCAAAATCTTGCGTGGCTCCCTCTTGGACAGATTTACTGAATGCTGACTCAGAACATCGAGTCTGTTTTTCACCTATTCCCTCCACAAAGAAAGTGATTAAATTTCTTATGAATTAATTTCTCCTCACTCCACAAATTCTTATATATCTTAGTGGTTTAAATTACTTGTCTCTAATAATAGTATATTAGCATCAGTCCTGTTCCCTCTCTCCCAGGGTTTTCTACACCTTGATGACATCCCCTTCATTCTAGTCCCTCTAGAGTTTCACAGATCAAATTTGGCTAATCTTTCACATCTTGCAGACTGTAAATTAGAGATCTCTGCTGCAACCTAATCTCAGCAATGTCCTTCTTATTACAAGGTCACTGGAAGTGCAGAAATTACTCCAAATGCAATTTTATTATTTCTTCAATTTGTGCCAAAATAATTTAAAATTATTTATAAGCAGTATTGCTTATTTAGAAGTCTCTGTTCTGCTGTCATGCAGTATTCTATACAGACTGCATTACCTAAAAATAATTTTCTGAAGTTGAAGTCTGCATTTTTCTCCCTTTTCCTACTAGAATGTGTGCATTGTTACTTTGGAGTCTCAGTTTCACAGTTCTTTAAACATTTGAGGCACAGAAAGCCATACTGGATTATTTTAAGGAATTAGAGACATACTATATTTAAGGACACAACAGTTAGAGCTATCAGCATCAGCCAAAGTTTGATTTTTACTAGTGGCACAATATTTTTACAACATGATCTCTCCAAGGTCATTTACATAGGAGGTAAACATCATCGTTTCTAAAAATGATTGATGCTGCCTGGAAATTCAGCCAAAATTTACTGGCATTTGCCCATTAAAAGAAACAACTACCAAACCCCACATTTTAAGGCATTTGAAATGTTCCTATTCATATAGCTCAATTTCACTTTTTTCTAGTAGTCCCTTTTGTAACGTAGTAAATAAAAAAATTAATTGAAATTTAACTGATGAATACCACATGAAATAATCATATAATATCACAGTAGGGCTCTGTGGAGAGGCAAAAAAGTGTTTTCCAGATATCGGAACCGAATGATTAAATTGTGATAAACTTTCTACGATTTTCTAGAATCTGACAGGAGAGATTTAATTCTCTATTAAACTCTACGTAACAGTTAAAATATTCAGGCTGATGTACGAAACATACTTTGATCAATAAGTGATATGTCTTGCCATGCGTCAGCAATTATGCCCTTAAGTTGTGACTATTGTCAGAGCTTTCTAGCTTGTCAGTGAAGGTACGCAAGAGCTGATCTCTACAGGAAGATTTATGAATTCAAAAAAAATCCTCAGAAAGCTCTCGGTAAAATCTGCCTTTAGGATCTTACAATAACTTTTATGCACAGTTTCGTGAGAATCACCCAGTCTGGGGCCAGAGTGAATAATTCAAAGCAAATGTGTATTATTCATCTCTTTAGGAAAATATTTGTAAGCAGGTCACAGTTTCTCTGAATGTATTAATTACCACACTGAACTGCAGTAAGCACAAACTCTTCTATTAATTTTAGTGGGCTCTGGATTAGATCCTATTTTAATTTCCTCTAAATGCATTTTAAGTAGGATTTTACCTGCTTAGAAAGAAACGTCTATACAGAGTTCATTTACAGAGCAATACGCTGCTTGGTTTGTTTGGGTATCACATTGTTGCTCATGTCAACATGAATGACACAACACCATTCTTATTGGAGGAAGGCAACTTCTCCTGATGAAAGGGAGCATGTAGATGTAATGGGATATTTTAATCTCTATCAAGAGGCTACAGGATGAACGGGGTTAGGGTGTTTCTCAAAAGTCCTACACCAAGCCAACACTGCTTATGCCTGGAAAAACTGTGCAAGTTGTACTTGCGGCACCATGTCATATTGACAGTGTGCAATCTTTATATTCCATCCTTGGTCGAGATTTTGGGGATCAAAGAGGCAAAAATATAGAAGCAGCTATGAGACAATTCTATTTCTGGGGTGACAGTGTTAAGAGCTCACAGGTAGAAACTGAATGTCCTGCTCCACATGGAAAAACACCATCTTACACTTACTGATTTCTGTCTTTCTCTGTACCATGAGCTCAACAGTTTCTTACACAGATTATCAGTATGTATGAAATATTCTGATTAGAATGGACAGAGGAATATTAACACCATGTTCATTTATGAGCTTGGAGATGCTTTTTGGTTCCTGGCAAAATCTTTGGGGGTGCCTGCAATACATAAAGCATACCTCTATCCCTGTATACTCTTTCAAGAAAGATGCTTATTGTTCCAGTCTATGCTATGCTACCATCCATATACAGAGCATTACCACTGCCATATAGGATACGCTACAAAACTTGCTTCTCACATTGGTTCTAAATCAGAAAACTTCACTGAGCAAGTTCTTAACAGTTGAGTAAAGCAATTCTTCTCCCCATGCCCTCTAGGCAAAAGTACAAAGATGGGAGTAGAATTCTATCATATGGTTTGGGTCGGAAAGGACTTCAAAGACCATCCAGTTCCAACCCCCTGCCATGGGCAGGGACATCGTTCATCCCTCATCCAACCTGGACTTGAACACTACCAGGGAAGGAGAGGGCAGCCACAACCTCTCTGGGCAACCTGTGTCAGTGCCTCACCACCCTCATAGTAAAGAATTTCTTCCCAGTTTCTCTAAATCTCCCCTCGCTCAGTTTAAACCCATTACCCCTTGTTCTATCGCTACAATCCCAGATAAACATCCCCTCTCTGTCTTTCCTTTAGCCTCCTTTAGGTACTGGCAGGCTGTAAGTAAGGACTGAATATTTGTTATTCTCCTATATGTCTAATTCCAGATCTCGGGCTTACCAAAAGGTGTTGATGTTGATTTTATCTCCTTTGTGAGTGTGTCACATTTCATCTTGTAGCAGGATATTTTTTAATCCTTTCATCCCAAACTACTTCTTCCCTCACCAGTAATGATTTTGGATATATGTATAACAGATAATCAATACTCTGCGAGCACTGGTCAATGCAAACTAAACTGCATAATGCTTCTTGAGTCACCATCCAAATCTCAAAGCATCTACAAAGAATCCAAATTCTTTATCTTGTTACTTTTCTACAAAAGCTGTGCATCTGGTTCATTTGAACTTTTCTGCAGAATTGAAGGAAAACTGTAAAGAGACTTTCAGCTATCCAAAGCCCACTAATTACACTGTGTTCCTAAGATGTGATTACTCAAGTAGAGTAGCTTTTGTGTTATTTCTATAATCACACCGCCAGACGATAATAGCTAACATCCACTTGCATTTGTAACTGAAGGCTACATTTCATACTGGAAGCTAGTAACAACAATAACAAGTCAAAGCATCATTAAATGGATATGGATTGGTTTTTCCTCCAGAACTGCAGTCCAGCCATATTTCATAGCTGGGTGGACAAAACACAGCCTTTTACAGTTCTCTGCAGCTGGGTCAACAGCAGATACTCACTTTCTGAGTTTATGACACAGATGTTGCCACAAAATTCTTTCAGAATTGTGCAAGATTCAAATGCATGTACATGCAATACATATGCCTTTATGTCACAGGACTAAAACTGGATAAACTTACACAGGGGAACAACAGTGGGGCCAAAAGTGTGAGCAAATTAAGCCCTCTGGAGATTGTCCTCTTGCTGTATGTATGAGATGAGAGCACATGCTAAAAGTGATAATGGCAAAAGAAACCCCTGAGATGGACAAACAGACTAAACAAATTATGTTTCAAATGCAGCAACTCCTACTACACTTTCTGGATATATTTTTTTTAATGCAAATTTACTTAAGCATGCAAGAAATACACTATTGGGCCTGCTCTTTTGATGGATGACTGCTCTACCTCACATGAAACAAAGCACACTGATCTACCTTGTAGGCCTGTGGCAGCAGGAAAAGCTGTTTGGGAGCAGATATCTGTAGTCTGTCCCTTCCCACTTCCCCTTCCCAGGCTACTCTAGTCACTCACCCTGGACCGCTGGGTGGAAAAGGCTTCCCTATGCCTTCCCTGCAATGCCTGCTATGAACCTACTGCAAATAGGTTTGACTAATCCTCTGTGAACCACCCTCTCATGTCTGTCTGCATTTTCTGCTCTGGCAAGAAATTGCAGGAGTTCAATAGCACTGCTAAAGAAGACAAACAACAAAAAAACCTGCTTTCTTTTCTACATTGTAAATGGATTTCCCATAGTTTTGGTGCAGCCCTGTTCTATATTGTGATTTTGTTCATCTCAGTCATATACTCATCTCAGTCATACACTCATCACAGCATTTTCTTTTCCAAATCAGAGCCCTAGCCTTTTTACTCTTTTTTCTATAGCTCATTTCTTATGCCAAGATGACTGTTATTTGTCTCTTCTAGAGCTAACAGCCTTGCTACCTTCTGCCTACCACCATCCTAGCCACAGCAAATGTGTTTATCAGCAAAACAGAAAATATTATGGTCCAAGACTACTACTGGAAGAAGCATCTACTGGTATTATTTAAGAGTATCTACTCATATTATTTAAGAAGAAAACAGCTTTGAATATCAGAAAATTATCTGATATCCTTAGAAAATAGGACACATGGTTTTGTGGAATAAATTAAGGTAATACTTTGTTCAGTCATGAAATGAAGCATTTAAAAGTGGAATAAGCAGAATCACATTTTCAAGAAATAATTGTTATCCCTGGAGTAACTCCAAATCCCCAAGAGCTTTCTACATTTCTCACGCATTCCAAAAGAGGAAAGAAGGTGGATCTTAGTGATCCTGGAGAAGCTGAGGGCTACAGAGAATAACTTGGTAAATTGCATTATTAGTGTCAATGTTGATAAATATATTCAAATATTTTCTCATTTTTGCTGTCTCTGTAGGTTTCATGCTGCCTTAGAAGGTTAAGCAGACACTGTACCGCAGAAAACAAAGATTGTGAAACATACCTAAAGTGAATCATTACAACTTAACAACTGTGGGTCCTCCGGAACAAGGATATATTACCTGAAATCCTAATGCTTCAAGATTAATTTAGAATTTATGGGATATGACACAAAACCTGATCTCAGGAGACCTTTTCAAGACCTCGGCACTTTAACATAACCTATTTAATACGCAAGAAATAAAAGTAAATGCTTAGTCTGTAATTCAAAGTAAAGAACTATGGGACGTTTAATAAAAATATTTCAGGTATTTGCACTGCCAGAATCAATGGTTCCATATAAATCTTGGCCAGAGTGTTATAATATGGCAGTTTCTCAAATATATTTTTATATTGGAGATATATATATACATACACACAGTTTAATGTGAAATTACAGGTAGTGTTTAATTGTTTTCTAACATCAATACAAAGCATTTGTGTAGTCAATATGCCAGTGTGTGAATTGAATTAAAGAAATACAAAAATGGTAATTTGGGAGAACTTTGTTTTGCAGGTTGACACAGCAAATGTGAAACACTACTCTATACGCTACCTTGAGTATTTGGAAAGAGACATAAAGGAAAACAAGTAGGATTAAAGTAAATTCCTTCACTAATTTCATTAAGAATTCACCAAAAGTCTGGCCTATTTACTAGACTGGAGCATCACAGAGAAATTAAGAGATGGACTGTCAACAAATCAGAAGGCCCTTAGCAGAAACACAGATCATGAAGTTGCTGTATTTTCATATCATCTTTAATAAAAGCATGCTGTTGTCTGCCCCCTTTCCACCCCTCCACCACTGGGCTCAGCTGGGACCCAATTAAAGCTGAATATATGCTTTTTCAATACCCACAAGTTTGACCCCAAGGCACACATTTCAAAGCACTAATTTTAATGTTTTGTGTATTTCTAATACAGTTTAAGTTTTCAAAATAGCCTAAATAATACCCCTTCTTTCAAAGTTGTTTTTGTTTTTCAAAGGAATTTGTTCCCTTTAGCAAAAGCGATAAACAGGGAAAGACACACTCTGGCCTTTCTTAGGGAAGAAATGGCTGAGAGCAAGAACTGTGCCACTGTGGTCTGCTATCCCGAGTCATCACCTCTGACCCATCACATTTCTATGGAAACATATACCTGCTGTAGAAATGCTTTTTTATGCTTTCCAGTGCATGACAACCTAAACTGATCATTGCACTACTTGAAGGTAGGATTTTAGCCACGACGACAGCATCATATTAGCTTTCATTTAGTTAGCACAAAGAAAACAGCAAAGGCAGAGGTGTGGACTTCACTGTCTCCATCCACCTGCCAGGTACATCAGGTTAGAGACTACCAAAATCTGTGCTCTTTCATTGCTTCTGTTCCGCTGGCAGGCTGAAAAAAATTACCGTGGGGTCCTACATGGGGTAATTATATATTCATTTACTAGCTAGATGCATCCTCCAAATTAAAAAAAAAATCTGTAGAAGATATGGGTATCTGTGCCTCAGATATACACTGTCTTTCCAAATGTTGTAAAAGGAGCTAAATGTGCCCAGAACTAGTGATAAATCATCAGATCAGCATGATCCTTTATCTAAAAAAACCCTGTAGACTCTAAAACTGTATGATTGTGTATTGTAAAAAAGAAAAACACTTTTCAAATGCCATGTACACAATGCACACCCTTTCCTTCCTTCATCCTTCCTTCCTTTCTTGACATTGAGGTACTAAAATCTGGTTTTTGCAATCAAGCTCATCACTAAATTCATCAGTTCTGGGTATGCTACTTTTCAGATTTCTGCATCCAAATTTAAGCAAAACCTCAATAAATATCTGCAGACCAGATAGCAAAAAAGTAGAAACTGCTCATAATAGCAAAACAATAGCAAGTGACTTTTCTTCATATAAAGCTGGTTTTGCAAATACCTATTTGAGCTTGGAATTATTATCCCAACTGTAGCACTAGGCTAGTGCAGCTGTACTGCCTCTATGGTCAGCATTAAACTTGTCAAAAGTTTTGTTCAAGATGCATGCCACTGTACAATACCATTTTTAACATATACAACAACATGTTCTGATTACAGGTCCTGACTATGATAAACATTTTCTAGCAATTAAAGTGTTTTTATAGAACATCAGCTTGTTGACCAAACCAGTCTTTTGATCCAATGGAAAAAAAAAAGAAAAATCCCTAAGACTAAATAATAGGAAACTGTATGCTGGTGTTCTGTATGTAACCAAGATTATTTGATATGTAAAACATCCTGACAGTAGAGGAGTCCTGGAAATAAGCCAAGTATCTCTGCAAACCTCTCATTTTTACTTCTATTCAAAGTAAGAATTGAAAGTAAGCTTGTATGAACAGTGTACTTCAGTCAGCACCTGATTTAATTTTGTTATGTTGACATACAGTAAGACGTGGCTGTAACTTCCAAGTGAGTTCACAAGAAAATAAAGCTTCAGTAATCTCCTACAGACTAGCTGACTAGTAAAATAATGAAATCGAAGTAGCAACAGTTTTAATATAAACAAACAGCTAAGGGAATACATTAAAATGTTTCATGTGTGGCATCACCTCCTCACACACAAATTGTGATCAGTTTGCTATTGTCTCATAATAAATAGAAAGGAATGCAGGAGGTGGAATTGTAAAGAAATAGACATTTAGCACTGAAGTGTGTCATACAAAGCGGGAAATGGTTTCTTGCTGGAAGAAATACTTTTGTGAAACACTGACGCCATGCTGTTTATCTAACGACAAAGCAGTTGAACCAGAAAGATGGATGGATTCTCACTGGTGTTTCCTGCTGACCACATTAAGTACCATAGCTGAGAGATTTTTAGACTTTCCTGGAATTACTTCCATGAGACTTGATTGAACTAAATGTGCTTTATGCAAATCTCTGAACATAATGAAGACTGGAATCAGCAAAAAGGGTTTTCCTTGTACTCGCTCAAACCACAACAAACACAGCTTTGCAACATAAAACGCAGAAATAGTGCTTGCACAAAGACTTCATGGTGGATAATAACCTTTCTGTGCATCATCAGAGGATTCAGGCGTTTTTAGATTTCGCTCTGAATTACAGAGGAAATGAGGTTGAGTTTCCACATTACTCAGAGCGCAATCAATTATAATACTTTGAATTAAAGCAACTATCTCTACAAATGCTCATGACTACCCTGCAACATGAAGCAGACATGCTAATTTCATTAGACCATTTTAAATCCTCAGCTACACATCTCGCAATGCAGACCTCCAAATAAGCCATGGTCAGATTTGTCTAGAACTGCTGAGAGAACAGTCAGGCAACTTTGCTATTATAAAGCTTAAACAGGATCAAAAGATAAACTAGGACTACTGAACTACTAAGGATCTTCAACCAGTCAGCAACCCCTGCTTCCCACCCCACCCCCCCCAAACAACACAAAACCCCAGCTGCAGTTAAATTGACAGAAGCATCACTCACCACTTTGTGGCTAACTCACTGGCTAAAGTAAAAATGCAGAAAATTATCTCAAAGGACTCTCAGAGAAGAAAGAATATGATCGCTGTTGTCGTTAGACTGGTGAGACTGTGGTTCTCAGAATATTTCAGCCTCACACAGATCTACCTTACTGTGCTAGTTTTTTAGTTCAATTTCTTTTCTTTCATTGCTGTAAATCAGTTTGCACAAGCCTGTGCAGCCCTTCTCAAAGCACTGGAGCAGTGTAGATGAGCTGCACTGATTTACATCATCTCAGAATTGGACTCAAAGACTTTGGGTAGCATGCTGAGATCGGATATGTAACATCTATACCAGAGCATCTAGGATTTGATTGCAATATAATGAAGAGTCATTTAAGTAATTACTTTTGCATAAATTACTCTATGCTGGTATGTTCCAATCTGTAATTGCTGCACATTACAAGCACCATGGTTACTAATCAAGGAGAGAAAGGAATCCAAGACCTGGAAAGAGCAAGAGAAATTAGGTAGAGCAAATATACGGTTAGACTAAAGAACACATTATTCATCTGCCATCTTGACATGTAGCGTGTAAAAGTGGGAGGGTAAGAAAAAGGACGCAAAATTGACACACCTACCTATCCTAGCTCAGATAACACGTACTTCTATGTGTCACAGAATATGTAAGCAAAGTGACTAGATTTGACCAATATAATAAATTACTTCATCGTTGTTTAAATAAAAAGATAAATCATGATGCCACACTTGACATGTTCTGTAATTCTATAGAACCCAATAACCTTAAAAGAAATTGTTTCATTAGTTAGGGAAAACCCTGTGTCCTAGATGTAGCAGCCTCCTGCCCTTGCCCCATTTTAAGAAAGGAGTGTGTGACTAGAACGTAAGTCCACATGCCGATATCCTATAGCAGAGGAAACCACCGTGCAGGACCCCTGGCAAATTCAAGGAGAGTAACGTGAAGTAGAGCATAGGTAACTTGAAGGGAAAGTCCACCCATTCTCAAGATGCCATGGGAGCAACAGCGACTGCTGACTTTTTATGAATATTTGCAAGCTTTTAATGATCCTGGCCCAAATTGCAGGTTTTGAAGTCAAAGCCAAAGCAGTTTTGACTGGTATTTATTTTTTGTTAGCAATACTTGGCACAGCTGCTCTCTTATGAAACTAAATGCCTTGTGACAGTAAGCATAGCATGATGGAGGAGGTCTGGCAGAGATGCTGAATGATCTTTGGCCTTTATTTGTATGTGACATTTCCAGAAAAAACATTTTATTAGATAAGCCACCAGGGAGCAATCCTTCAATAAATGGCTACAGCCACGTTCTTCAGGCAAAGATAAGCTTTTGAGAATGCAAACCACACATTAAGAGGATACGTTCTGCAAAGCAAAGTAGGGGAAGCATATTTGGACTTGATGACTCCTGAAGTGTCGCCACATTAAGAGCTGTCCACAACATGTATCCTGGTAGAACACTGGCACTACCCACCAAGCTCAGCTGTCCAACAATTCATTGACTGATGTTAAATAAGCCATAAATATGTCACCACTATAAAAAATATTAATTGCATACCTTCAAGACCATATTAAAAGAGTGGAATTTGATGTAAATGGAGGCACACTGAGAACAAAACGATACACTGAAACTTCTAAAACACCACAATTCAAGATGGTTTGCTTTCACAGATCCTATCTGCAGTCCTGTCTCACATAAAATTGTGCAAATTACAAAGTCCGCAAGTTTACAAACTATGAGAAATAACATGTGGGAGAACACATCGTATCATTGATAACAGCTTCAGCCATCATCACAAAAAGTTACGACCATGTATTCAGGAAACTGGGAACTACTTCTCTATCATCCGGAAGGAAAAGAGATTCATAGTTTCTGCATAAGCCAGGAGAGAAAAATTAAAATACATTATTTTAATACAATACAACTTAAAGGGAGGAATACAGGAAAGAACAGCTTTCCTTGCACCCCAGCTCCTTACAAGTTGTGTTGGCGGGCTCTGTTGTCTAGCAATCTGAAGTTAAAGCTAATGATGTCTTCTGTGTGGGAATAGATTTATGTACACATATCACACAAATAGCTACATAAACACATATGCCAAAACACAAGTTAATTCCTTTAATGAATCCAGTTCACAACAGTCTAATCATTACAAATTTTCTATATAACAGAAGCTATAGTCAGATGCACAAAGACAGTGCAATCTTGTTTAAAAGTACTACAAGCTTTATCCTTTCAGAACCTGAAAATAGGGCCTGGTTATTTTTTTCTTCTCAACTTTCAGGTTGCCTTGGGCCCAGATTCTAAATCTTCCTGATGTTAATTTCTGCAGCTTAATTATGCTACCATGATTCTTCTTCCCCACCAGACATACAGTGTACAAATCTAGTGAGAAAACATCAGTTCCTGGCCAGAGCTCTTGGAAAAGTAGTGATGCTTCCCCTTTCTCAGATCCATTTTGAGTATTAGGACTATGCACAGAAATACTAATTTTTTTTAATGAGATGGTTAGGATTTGTTAAAGCCCCTTTTGAAACCCTGTTAAAATGTCAGGTTTTGAACTTGGCCTTTTCCTTGAGATAAACAGAACTGCAACAGAAAGGCACAGAAGGAAAGAAACTAGAGAAAACTACAGGAATGGAAAAATACCTCAAGCAGAGTAATCCCTTCAATCCTCTACTCTTCTAAAACTATTCTGAACAGATGGGTAAAGGTGTATCAAGCCAAAGCTGTTTTTCTAAATGAAACCTGCATTAGATTTAGAAGCTTCTGCTTCTCACTAGCACTACAACTTGCACAAAGAAACAGCTTCCAATATATATATATGTCTGAACACTACTGGCTAGTATTAGGTATAGCCAGCTATTAAAAAGTTTTTGATTGGGATATTATAACCTGTATGATATCAAGGAATTTTGTCCCAGAAGGTAAATAAGTAATTGGGTTGAATGGGATAGTGACAAAAGCAAAACCTCATTATGTGGGTTATGGTTATCCAGTCATTAGTCCATCTTGTAACATTATTTTCCAATAAATACAGACTTCTGAAATGAAGAAATTAATATGGACAATCATTTAGTGTTATCTCCTCCCTCTACTCTCTAAAATTAGTGACAACCAGTGGGATTTTTTTCCAAGCGCCCCAGCTGCATTCATTTTTATACATATTTCTGTATGTATTAAATCATGAGTAATTAATTGCAAGCATCTTAAAAAACCCTCCAGACACAGAAGTGAGGCTATCAGGCTCGTCATGGTCAGCACAAATCGCCACGGAGATAAATATTTGTCTCCCAACACATCTGCCTATGACATGGAAAATTCCTGAGAAATCCAGTATTGCATGTGTAGATTGTGCTATTTGTCAAGCAGAGGATGTTGTCAGCAGCTGAAAGGGTAAAAAAGCAAGAATCCCCAATTTTACTAACAGAGAAATCCTTGCTTTCATTCTTCTTTCAGTGAAAAACACTGCACGACAATCCAAAACTATGAGATTTCAACACTAAATAACTGTTTTCAAAAGTGTTAAATTCACTTATTAGCATAGAGGCATTTAGACACTCAAACTGGGGTACAACCAGTCATGGAAACCCTTAACTGTCCAAAAGGACCCAGCCTTTCTATCAGCTTTTTCATCCTGAAATACGGTATCTTCTATAAAAAAATAAACCGACATTATGGGGACTAGATTTACTGCAGTTACAGGAAAAACAGTATTTGCCTTACAAATTCTTGCAGTGCTCTTTTCTTCATCCTCACTAAGCAATGGCTAAACAAGATAAAATACTAATACAGTATAGCTACCTTTGTATTATTAAGTCATTAAAAACCTTGTTATTACTAAGACATCAAAAACAAGACAAAATTATTTTCAGTTGCCATTTATCTTTTAGTGGCAGCAGTAAAAGCTGCTGAATTTTCTCTCAAAAACAATTTTAACTTTCAAATTAAGCCACTTCATATTGTTGCCTACACAGCATCTATTGTTTCCAAAAGCCACAACAAGCCACAAATGCTTTTTTACCCACAAGTGTTAAGAGTACATAAGATTTCATTTTAGCAGAGCACAGAAAATAAGCTAAGGTTTTTCACCCCTGTCTCCCTAAAGGCCCAGGCTGCATGTCATCTCTGCTCATCTCAGCTGTGAGCAGATTTTAATACGCAGTCCATGTTACACCTGGGACACAGCTTCAGCGGCCATGCAAAATAAATTTTGAGACTTTTCTGGTTTATATTACATTTTTATATTACATTTATATGGTCTATTACTAACATAATAGTTGGGTCTGACCTCCACAAGGATATATGAACTGTCAGCATCAGGTGAGCAGAACAGATCAGGGACCAGAGGCATTCTGCCATCTTGTCTGTATTACTCACTTGAATTCAGCAGGTGTCTGTCAGGATAGATCACAATTTCTAGCTTATTCAAGATATTATTTTTTCCAGCCCTTATTATTAACAATTATGGCTCGTTTATTTAAATAAGGTCATGGGGTATTCAGCCATGAATTAGATTCAAATTGCTGGGTTTCTCACTAAATAGAGATTAGAATTTTTATGAATGGACAGAAAGATTTATCACCTCACTCTAAGAAGCTCTGGAGTTCTACTTACACAGAGACACACTGCCAGACCCCAGAGCTATCACATGGGTATTTTAAAATCTACCAGTGCTAGAAATGGTATCATAATAAGTCAGTATAAAGCATATTCTTTAGGACTCTCAGCCTGGAAAAAAACCCCTTAATTCCTCAGACTCTCCAGTCCCCGCTGGTTGAAGATGACTGCACAGAGAAACACTTGCTGGAGGATTTTGATGGGATGCTGCCAGTTTAAATTCTGCTGCAACAGAAGGTGCAATGATATTCTTTGCTACCAGGCAGACAAGGACAAGATGCAGCACCTGATGTGATCATTAGCTGACTACCTGTTAGCTTGCATTCTCCAGCAGCATGCGAGACTGGCACAGAGGAGTCAGGTACAAAATTCCAGCTCCAGTCACTGTGTAAGTGATGGACTTGTCAAAAGATGAAACACAGCTGCAGAAAACCTGCCTTAGCTACAGAACTCCAACTAGAGAAGGCAGCTACATTAAAATGACATGGCAGCAAAGAGAGGGAAAGAAGCGAAAACAAAGCAGGACAAGCAGCGTGAGAAAGATCACCACAAAGGATACCTTTTAAACAGTGAAGTGATCTGGATGTTCAAAATTGCCCAGCTAGGACCCTAATATGACCTGTATGTTCAAAATTGCTTGTGGCGTTAGACCTTTCTAGAGCACTAATAGGCTGGGAATATGCGGCTCTCCCATCACTTCTTAGCCCTTTGTGCATGGAGACATGTAGCTGGTGAGGTCAAATATATAATAGAAAAACTATGTTTTGCACATGCAAACACCTGCTGAAGATGCAAGGCAACATAAAGATAAGGACTTAAACAGCTGTAGGAAAAAATAAAACAAACCCAAAAAGCCCCATCAGATCAGAATCAAAAGAGCATAGTCCAAGTATTTATCATGATTTATGGTGTCAGAATAATAATACCTCTATTAACCAGTCTAATCAACTTCCAAACTAGAAGTATTTCCTAAAAAAATATTTACTGGTATTAAGTCAGATCTTCTCATCCAAAATTGTAAGGACTTAACACCAAAGAGACCTGCTATTGCAAAGACAGTAGAAATATCAATCTGTAAAATATTTATGGTTCCCATTTGAAGATGATGTTTAATGATGCCAGTAAAAATGCAAAATTATCTTCTGACTGCAAACTCTTCAAAACATTTCAGTAAATTTATGTCAAGAACAGCCTGCTTTCAACACTTACTAATACAAACCATTTCACCGCAGTCTTGGTAACAGGCACTTCAGACTTTTATGGCCATATTTTCCAAATCATGTACACTTTATGCTACAAACACATCTGTTCGAAATTAACTCATGAACATGATTATTTAATGTGCACAATAAAGTCAAAGGGTCTGCCTGGCCATATGCTAACAACTGAACTGTACACCTGCCCTCAACTTCACTATAGATCAGTTGTTTATGCGTCAAACTACAAAAGCCTGGGGAATTTGGGCGCTTTTTTTCTGGTTTCATTGTTCCCTCCACATTTGCACACCGCTGACTTACAAAATATAACAAACTCTGGGGCTGAGGTAAATGTTTTCTAACATGGTTTCTGCACTTGGATAATACTATCAGGCAGGGCTTGCTTTTCAAAGAGACTCTGACAAATAATTGCCAGCATGCACTTAACTGTGTGTCAATCATGACAAAACTTACAGGCTGTAAATATGTAGGTAGGGAGAATTCATTGTGTAATTTTATGTGATATGACTCAGGATTCACAAGGAAAAAAAAAAAGTCAGAAAAGCTCTGTCCTGTAATGATCTGCTTCCCAGTTACAATGAATCAAATATAACTATGAGGATTTATGCTGTGCTATCAAACATTAATGTTGATGCTTCATGTCTTTATGCTGCTCTTAATAAATTTATCAGAAATATTCTTTAGAAATGCCAGCACTACACTCAAGAGCTTTGTTCGCCTGTTCCTGCTGAACTCTACCATTCCTAGGGAGTAACAAACAACAGTTTGATGCCTGACATAACATAGAAAATATACTTTTTAAAACATTTGAAATCCCTACTGTACTTGTGAAGGCAGAGAAGGAACTGCAGAATCATTGGGGCTTTTATTTGAAAAAATGAAAGTATCATAGGGGTTACTTATAAATATTTACATTAAATTTATCAACTAAACCTAAAATATTTTTTCCTTCAAAATACAAATGGAATCTTATTATTTCATGAGCATACAAGGCAATCAGGAATCATATCCAAGTATCTGGTATTTCAGAGAATGCATTATATCATACTGAAACGGAACTTTTAAATGGATTCTTTTTTTAATAAACTGGAACGTGCCTTGCCAGACTTGAAAACTTACTCTAACTTCATCATCCAGAAATGAGATGCAAACAAAACCCAGGACACAGGATAATTAGAAAGTAAACACCCTGCGAGCATATTTGCCTGACCTTCAACTACTGTTGGCTAAAACTTTAGTTCACCATCCTCCAGGGATTGTTTCATCTTTGAATTTCTCTAAGTTCTTATGTTTTTTAAAAAAACCTATATAAGCTTTATGTATCTACATCATTTGACAAGAAGATGCACAACATAAATATTTGTTGTGCAAAGAACTAATGATGTTTCGTGTATAAAATGTACTTGTGTGCAAGCTAGGTAAGTTCTTGGCTATTATTTAAAGGATTTTGAACATGCAACTGGGCCACATAACAGGTCGTTGAGATCATTTGGGTTGATTCCATTCTGGAAGATATCTTATAAACTACAACTACTGCAAGACTATAGTTAATACCCGGACCTGAATTGTGTGATAACAGTAAATTTTCTTTTCAAAGCCAAGACTTGGGAGGATCTTTTGCTTGAAATGATAGCTATTACGTGTGAAAGAAAAATCCCAACACTAAGCTCACATAAATAAAATAAATCTAGAATAGTCAATATATAGCAATGATATTTCACATGTGCAGGAGGGCTTGACCCTTTCACGTTAGAAAAAGCCGCAGCTCCACAAAGCCAATGTCTTGTGGATTGTAGCTATGCACTCCCAGGTGTTATGCTGTAATGAGGACAAGCTCATTTAATATTCATTACTCCTCCTCTTGTTTGCTCAGTAGAGAGGGTATTTGAACTCTAGTGTTCAAATGGACTTTGCAGACTAATTTCCCTTGGGTAGTCTTTTTGTTGAAATTCCTATAAATTGATATCTAATCAAGGGAATAAAAGGGGATGGGGAGAAGTAGAGTTGCAAAGCTTGCTAGGGTTTATGAACTTAAAAGTATTTTCTTTTCAGAGAGCACTGAAGTTTCAGACATCAGACAATTATTTGAATTTTAGCCCTAAATTAATTCTATCAGATGATGTTTTCTTCTTATGTTTGCACAGGTGATGAAAAGACCAGTTTTTTAAATGATCAGTTTCCTTAACATGAATAAACTACACATTTATAAATGACTCATTCTGTTACAGAACATGAAAAGCCCAGAAACAGAAGGCAGTCCTGCCATTCTAATGATCTCTAAGTAAGAGGATTTGCAACGAAAAATCATATACTCAATGAAGTAATGCAACAGGCTGCCTCTGGCAGTGGCCAATAGCTGATGCTTTATAACTCAGTAAATAAAACCACGATCCATTTAGCCACCCATGCAGTGTTGTACATAAAGGAGGGCTGGCTTTTTTTTTTAAATTCTTTTTGCATCAATTTGTCTGTTTTTTATAACATGCAATTTGCTTTTTGTTACACTCACATAAGCAATTATATGCTCATCTGGAGATGGTGGCCTAGAACCCACTAATATAATACAAGAACAACACAACACAGAAGAATTAAAATCATAGAGTCATAGAATGGTCTGGGTTGGAAGGGACCCCAAGGATCATAGAGTTCCAACCCCCCTGACACAGGCAGGGACAACAACCTCCAGGCTTGGATCTACACAAGGTTGCCCAGGGCCCCATCCAACACCTCCAGGGATGGAGCATCTACCACCTCTCTGGGCAGCCTGTTCCAGCATCTCACTACTCTCCCTGTAAAAAACTTCCCCCTAATATCTAATTTAAACCTTCCCTCCTTTAGCTTTAGTCCATTCCCCTTGTCCTGCCATTGTCTACTCTTTTAAAAAGTTGATTCCTGTCCTGTTTATATGCTCCCTTCAGGTACTGGGGGGCTGCAATGAGGTACAGCCGCAGCCTTCTCTTCTCCAGGCTGAACAAGCCCAGTTCCCCCAGCCCCTCCTCGTAGGGGAGGTGCTCCAGCCCTCTAATCATCATCGTGGCCCTCCTCTGAACCCTCTCCAGCAGTTCCACATCTCTCTTGTATTGAGGCTCCAGATCTGGACACAGACCCCTGGGAGACACCGCTTGTCACTGGCCTCTACCTGGACATGGAGCCATTGACCACCACCCTTTGTCTATGTTCTTTCAACCAGTTTCTTATCCACTGGATGGTCCACCCATAAAATCCACTTCTCTCCAATTTAGAGATAAGGATGTGGTGGGGGAAAAAATCATAATCTGTAATTATCCTGTCAAGAAATGAACATAGATGTATACCACTGGAAGTAGAGAAAATAATAGTTTTAAAAGTTTTCTTGGTTATCTTAGCCTGATGGTCTCATGATTGTTCTCATCTTCCAAGTTTTTTTCTATTGTTTCATAATCCATCATCGCTTTGAAAAATGATTTCTCAGCATTTATAATGATCCTGCAAGCAGAAATGTTTTTCTTTGTTGTAGAATTCTTACACTACCAAGACAATACGTTTGAATGAAGCAAAAATTGTCCAGCAGCCAATGGGAAAAGGCAAATTTGAAAATATGCCACTTGGTCAGTGAATTACATGTGTTCAGTGGTCAGAAATCCAAGGTAGTACACTGAAGAGACCTAACTAAACGTGATTTAACACTGCCTTTTGGAGGACACTTCCTCCTGCTCCTAGTCTTCTCCCATTCTCTGCCTGAGATACACATTCCTGCAATGTGTCCGTGTGATGTCTCTCTAGAGCAATATGGTCCCAGTATCAGCTGGGGCTCTGTTACCTTCCATTGACCCTTTACTCATTCCTCATCATTCGGCAGCTACTTCAGAGTTTGGCTGTGATTAGTAAGAAGAAATTATCAACAGTTTGGGAACTCAGGAGGGGGAAGGTATTTACCAAGCTGCAGTAACCTAAAAAAGCCCATGTGACCTTGCTGTTATGTAATATTAGGTCCTCCTTCTGCCCTACAGTCAGAACCCAGAGTTAGATCCATATGGATATTGTCAAGTCACGCTACTCCTTTAGAGAACCTCTGACCAAATTCTTCACTTTCCAAGGATGATGACTTTTTTTTTTGGTGGTTTTGTTTGGGGTTTTTTTGCAACCCTTTATTAATGTGGTGCAGTTAGTAAAGTAGTTCAGACCCTGGGCTGTTAATCTTTAATGAAAATGCTGCAAAATGGATTTCAGAGCTGTGTGAAACACCACACGAAGGTTAACAGAGTTTAATAATTTAAACCAGTCATTCAGTGAACATGGTATTACAAGTACTTTAGCCTTCCACAAATCTGCATTGAGTGTCTTAAAATGCACCGGTAGTGCTCTCTTTATTCATCAACATGTCTACTGCTCATTCCACTTTCACATAGACATTTCTCCAAACTGCCCCGGTGACTGAGTCATCAGTGTCTCATCTTCAAGACAAGTTCTCAAAATGTTACAGGAGAATTTTTTTCCAAACCACTACTAAATTTAAATCTGAACTTGCTATTGGCTGTCTTTCAGGCTGGTGAGACGTCTTCCATCACAGACATTTAGAAAGCCATGTATTCACCTGCCCTATATGGCTAGTCATGGTCTAGAAAGCCGTGACCTAACATGCTCACAGTTTGATCAGTTCTACACGTGACTGACCCTGGAAAGCCTTACAGATGGCCAGTGCACAAGTGCTGATAAGCCCTTACTTAGAAGGGCAGCTTAGCGACACAGGCACCTGTTCCTGGGCACAGTTTCTGGGTTCTGAGGTATCTCAGAGAGCAGCCCACAGCTAGCATCAAGGCCAAACAAGTGCCAAACTGAGGAGGAGCACAGTTGATGGTGATCACACGTCTCATTTTTCAGACAGAGGTTAACTTGCAGCTGTGCTAGGCTGGTGGACTGCACACCCTGCAGGCAAGAGGCTAGATCTGTCAGCTTAAACTTGAAAGAACTCTATTCAGAGTGCTCCAAGTTTATTCTAGCAGGTGGGTGGGGATAAGAAGATGGGATTCAAAAGCAAAATAGCCATCAAAATTGAAAATTGAGCAGAACCCAGCTCCCCACTCTGTCTTCCACTGCACAATGCAACCATGCCTTTGTCTCACTGTAAAAATAAACAAACAAAAAAATCCCAACAAAAATCAACTTCAGTTTTCCATATTCTGCTTTCAAATTTACACTGATCTTGTGAAGTATAACCAAATACCAAACAAGCTCAACTCCACCTAAACAAGCTGTGGTTGCTGTATCCTCTTAACATTATGGTGGGTGTTTAAATGCAGTTCTGTAAAAAATTATGAACCTTGCATATACCTAATATTTGCAGCTAGAAGGACTGCTAAACCCACCCAAAATTAATCAATTCTGTTGTCTGTATGTCCAAGGAAAGGAGTTAGATTTTCAGTAAAGTTTTAAATATTTGATCCAAGTTCAACCCAATGGGCACAATTCTGCAAAGACATCAATAGGATGGAGTGCTCTGATGAGAAAAATTATGCTTTCTTCAAGCATTCATGAGACAGGGCTAAGGGGAACTATGACCCATAAATTAGATGTCACTGAGTTTATCTAGAAGAAATCCTTCAAGGCAGGAGTGTATCAGTGCTGCAGCAATTACTTTTCAATGGTTTGTTGGGGATTTTTTTGTCCTTTTAAATCATTTGCTAACCCAGCAGGGTCACATTAACTCTGAGTGCTGGCTCTGTTGGCGCTTCTCCAACTGTAAACTGAAATTCCCTGACCTTTGAGGCTCCGAGAAGACCTGTTAACATAATCTGCACTGATCACTTTTCCTAATTTAAACTGTTTGGGTTTTTACCTTCATTTTCTGAAAAACGACCACAGTGTGTGTAACAGACACTTTCAGACTCCAGAAATTAACCTGGCTTGACCTCAAAAGAGAAAGATGTTTTAAAAGGGAGGAGGAGTAATTATTAAGCTTTTTGTCTGTGCTCGTTGTCAATTTGCATGGCATTATCTGTAATGCTTTGCAAAGCTTTTTTTTTAGAGGTCATCTAATCTTGTTAAATCTGTCACAGGGCTGCCACTGTAAAAAACTTACATGACACATTTGCACGACCAAGTCCCTAGCAATAGTGATAAATGTGTTTGTTTCTGGCAGTCTGACCACGCAGATGCTTATTATGTATGCATGCATGCATTTACATTATTTAATCAGCTTCAGAAAGGAGAAAAAGGTCTCAGGGACCCAAGATATAGTTTGCTGTTCTGTGCACTTACAGCTTGCTCATGATAGTTGTAAGCAAGCATTATTTGCTAGCTGATCCAGAAAGTTCATGAACTTCTTAGGGATTCCACACTATCGGTATTGTTACTGTTTATTTACAGAGACCTAGCCATGCAGATGGAATAATAACCAAGAATATCTCTACCCTGTCTAAAATGCACCAACTGGGAACTGAAACATAGTATGAGATATCAAGTTCAGGGGAAGACAAATGTTGCTAGCTAGACTATTTGTACTAGAAATTTCCTGTGGCTAACAAAGTACATGAAACTAGTAAGTGGACTGTACATAGCTGCTTTTATACAGTGTGAAGGATTGAGTTAATTTTCATTTTAGGAATCCAGTCCATAGGCATGCTGGGATCACAAAGAATGGAGGGGAAAATCTACAGCCAGAGGTCAATCTTGTGAAACCCACACAGCCGGTTTTAGGCACATTTAAGACTAAAAAAAGATATTTTAGGAAACAAACAAACAAATGAACTGAGCAACCAAAAAAACCCCAAAAGACGGGACGGTATTCAGAAGTTGGCAGTTAAAAGGTAAATTGTTAGCAAGCCATTTACTTTCCTGTATATGAAGGGAGAACATCTGTGTCTCATCATTTCATAAATCCAAAAGCTAGTATCAGCGAACCTATTTCAAGAGCAGCATGAGTCCATAAACTGCTACCAATTGAGACAGAAAACTTCAGTTTAATTAGTGTCCTAAACTATTATTTCTCACTGCTACATTTCAACTGATTGACCATGCTTGATAGTATTGAAGACGGTGCTTTTCTTTGGTCACATTTCCAAAACTAGAAAATGCTTTTACATATGGAGAAGTAGGTTCAGTGTTCCCATACCACAATACATTTACAGGTGAACAAATCTCTCAAAGCTCATAACTGCTTGGAGATTAAAGTTCCTATTTCTAGTATCTTTCATTTCAGCTTAAATTAATAGAATAACCAGAAAAAATGAACAATGCTAGCTGCTGTATAGTAAAAATATCATGTAAAGATGCTGACCATTTAAAATATTTGATGAGCAAGTAAGGAATTAATTTGTTACTAGTAAAGGCATAATAGAGAGTAGATGACTTAAAAGGAGACACATTTTCATTTTGGTACACTGCTGAATTAATGAAATTACCAAAATTTTTCTTAATATAGCCTATGGTTTAAATGCAATTTGCAATGTGAATGACAATTTTTTCTTGACAATTTAGTGGCGGAATGTGAAGAACTGAAAAAGGCAAGCTCAGGTAGTCTGAATATTGACTCCTGTTCTTCCATCTCATCTCCTGTGAGGAACTTCAGCAAATATACTGGTGGAACAGCATTTTTTTAGATAAAAAGTTGTTGCCCTCTGTGGAAAGGTCTATTTGCTGGGCATACTCTGGATTCAAAATTGGTATGTTGAAATTTATATCCCTTTCAAAATTGAGAATAGATTTTAATTTTCTTTGTACATGGTGGGTTGACGTTGGCCATCGGCCAGGCACCCACCCAGCTTCTCTCTTGCTCCCCTTCCTCAACAGGGCAGGGGGAGAAATTAAGATGTAAAAGCTGATGGGTTGAAATAAGGACAGGAAGATCATTTACCAATTTACCATCATGGCCAAAACACACAGAACATGGGGAAAAATAATGTAATATATTGCTAATTAAACCAAATTAATTAAACCACCTTCCACCACTCTTCCCAGGTTCAACTTCACCCTTCCATTCCCAGCTGCTCATCACAATCATAATAATTTACAGCAGATGCTAGATATGCTTAGGTAAACAATGACATTATATTTTACAGGCAAACACTGTTAATCCTGTTAATTATGACAATGTAGTGACGATTAACATAAAGACTACATACAACAGACTTCCCTGAAAATATTACTTTCCTTTGTAAGTAGCAAATGACTATTACAAGCAGCTTGAATATTTGTATAATTCATACTTCATCAGAGTAAGTCTGGTAATTTCAGTGGATTTACCCATATTATACGGGGGGACATCTAACAGCTGTGTATTTCTACTTGTACAGGAGGAGAAGGTGGATTTTTGAAAGAGAACTGGGAGATACAGATCATCAATAAATTCCTTTAAATGATAGGATATGACATTCCTCTCAGCACTCTGAAAATTGCCCACATCAAGTGTTTCTACCTCTAAAATAAGAAGTGAAAATTATAGTATTTCCAGTATGGCCTTCAATCTTTCTGTCTTGGTTATGATTAAAAATGTCTACAATTTCTGGATATGTATTCTCAAGTGAGGAAACAAATAATCATTGGCCTGAATATACTGGTAAAGAGAGATATACAGCACATATCATTTGCCAAGAAAAATATTTGTAATGTGTACAAAATATATGTGTATGTATATATAAATATATATCTCAGATGGCAAAGTATGCAGCATATTGCTTTAATTATCATTGTTTCTCTTTAAGAAATAAACCAATGGATTCAATACTAAGTCATAAATTCCAAGTCTTACTTGACAATCTTACTGATAGTTATTATACAAATATTGACTCAGACTGCCTCTTAACAGAGCTCTTCAATCTTTGCAATATTCTAGAAACTAAACATTACAAGAGAGAAGAAATTCTTGCTCAAGAGTCTGTATCTTTTGTCCTCATTAAAGCCCAGAGTAGCAGAAGAAGGGAATGGAGAAATTTGCCAATCACTTCAAGTCTCACTATTGTTTAGGAGATAATAACTCCAGTTTGCTATGTCAACTTTTGTCCAGTCTCATTACAAAAAGGCTGATGCATCTTCTTCTCAAAAGAAAGGAAGCAATGAAATCTTAACAGTAATGGCAATATAATGATATTAAACTAAACGGACAGGGTATTGTAAATTAAAATCCCAACTAGGGAAAAATATAAGTCCTTATCCATTTAATAAACTCCTTTTGAAATAGCTACTGAAAGAAAATTAGCGGTTTTTTTACAATTACATCAAAGCAATCATGTAATTTTGCATGACTGTGAGTGGAATACTGTCATAACTCCAGAAGGACTAGTACTTGTCTGATTGGAGGTCTCCCATCTTGCAAAATGTGCCAGCACTTTACTATTCAAATGAATAAACCATCCAGGCAAGAAATTCACCTCAAAATAGACAGGAGGGGGTGGGGGGCCAGGAGGAACGATTGTAAACATGTTTAAGGAGGCATGACATACTTTCTTAGAAATTTCTCTGTACCCTTAAAAAAGAGCTGATTACAAAAGACTTGATCCAAAATTTTGACTGCAAATGATTTTTTTTTTTTTTGCTCTGGTCTGCTCAGAAACAACTACAGGATAATTATCTTCAGCTTTTACTTTGGAGTAACTTAGGATGTTGGTTAAAGAAAAAAAATGTTTGGTGTTAAGCCACATGTGTGAAAAATGCCAGTCAGCCATGCAGTATTACCAACACTGAAAGGGGGCTCTGAGCTAATGCAGTTACGAGCAAGGGGAAGCTGTGGGCACAGACATGCTTTTTCCCCCACAAAAAAGACAAGTGAGGTGGGGGAATGAGCAATGGAGATGGAAGAACACTGAGCTTTGGAAGAGATGGAGTTGATTTTTTGCTAGTAACACTATCATTCTCTCACAAATTTAGTTACTCCTAAAAACTTGCTTATAGCTGAATGAATGCATCCCCAGTAAACAAGCTGGGTAATATTTCAGATTAAGAATAAAAACCTGAAAGGTTTGTCAGACTATTACAGAACAGATTTCTAGTGTAGGCTGATGAGCCATCAGCTGGATAGGGACAGATCTTATTTTTTTTAAAGTTTACTTATGTTACAGGTTAAAATAAACACCATCTCAATGGTCTCCAAGGAGATAGGAAAAATAATGTTCCATTTTCAGTCCCACAGATATAAACATGTTTAAAAGTGTCAACTCCAAGAAAACTTTAAAGAGGTAGTCTTTAGGAGATGATCTGAAAAGCATTTGAGAGAGATCTCAATTTTCTAACCTGCTACACTATGGTTGATATAAACTGATGAAGCATGTTCTTTTGTGATTTTGACAACATTGTATCTTCCTAAAGAGGTCAGAAAGCACAAGAGAAATGATGATTCTGTTATTGACCAGCTTGGTAAAGATGCTACCAAAATGAAACAGAAGCTGTGAAAGATTTATGAACAATTTCCATTAACTATTTCTCTGTAACAAAGATTGCTCCATGGGATTCACCCTACATTAGCTCAGGTAGACAAAGCTACTTAGACATTCCAGAAATACAGCACAAACCATAAATAAAGCTGGAACAGGATCATATAAAGTAAGTGAATAATTGAATTGAAAAAGCAATTTTTTACCAGACAGCTTCACAACGACAAAACTAGAAACTGAAGGTAAGAAACAGGAAGCTGTACATCCATTTAAATATTACAAGAATCAACCCAAACCTTACTTCAAATTACTCTGAGATTAAAGAAGTCTAATTAACTTAGCAAATATTTGTGTGGAATCAGGTTAGCTCTGATCCTTCAGGCAAGGACAGGCTGATGAATCTATTACAATCCTCTGGGCTCATGTGTGCTCAGTGAAGAGCGAAAGGTTGTGTTTCAAGAGGACACAGTTCTGGCAGGGAGAAGGGGGACTTTTAGCGAAGGCACCTGCTGATAGTAGTCTAAGCGTGAGAGCGCAAGGGTTTCAGAGCTAGGAAATGCTCAAACTGAACTCCATGGAGCTGTAGAGTACCTCTATTTATGTACTTTATTTATTCAGCGTATCTATGGTTGGAGTGGATGATCTTAAAAGTCTTTTCTAACTGAAAAGATTCTGTGATTCTCTATGTACTGTGTAGCAGTAAATACATATATCTCACTATAGACAGTTGCCTTTGAACACAAGGCACTTCTGAATGCTTGTGACAAATCGCTCCTGGGTGCTAGGAAAAAGCCCTGCTGCTGTAGGCTCACATATAACAGCATTTGTTTACTTGTACCATGTGCATATTCTTTCTTACTATGTATATAAGTCTTATTACCCGAACTGAATATATAATTCTTTACTCCTTCGCATTTTCTGTTTCCATCTGAAGCTCAAAGATTTGGGTGGGGGTGGGGACGGGGAGGAGGGTGTGTGGTGATGGAATCTAATCTTGCTATTTTCATCCCAGAAAAAAAGCAGCAGCAGGATCCTTTGCAAAACAAGCTGTCCCTGTGAAATTCCTGCCTACTGCAGATCCAGTTGGCAGGCTAAGCTTTGAATAAGCTTTTTAATTTCTAACATGCTTCTTTGGAAAGCTGCTGCACATCAGAGTTTCTAAACCTGTGTGAGACATACAAACTGTGTATTTTTATTTTTCATGTTAAGATTATTGAATTATTCAAATCTGGAAATATATACCAGCAAAATACACTTGTCTCTTTGCTTTGCTGTTTAATCATTTACCAAACATATCCGATGCTGGAAGTTAATGATGCCACCAACTAGCTGGTCATATAAGTTGTGCATCTATATATTAAATTATTTAACCCTAAGCAATTGTCTGAACTCCACCTTCCAAGAAAATTCCCTCTGAGAGCCCTACTGCTTGTATCTTTTCCAGAGGCTTTTGCGACCCTCTCACAATGCTAGGACACTCTCTTAAGAGGCCCAACACATGATAAGGTTTCTGGGTTTCTGTTTAATATTTCTCCCACAATTTACCGACAATTTTATACACCATATGCCAGGGAAGAACAGTGTTCTAGGGCTCTGGGGGGCAGTTTCCTCCTCTTCCTTCTCTGCTATTCTCTAATTTCCTTAAGTACTAGGATCCACTGTTTAGACTCACTACATGAGGCTCCAGGCCACTCAACATTGCTCTTGTATCATAGCATTCTTAATTCTTTTCCTTCTATATGAGATGTCATTTAGATTTATATTTAAATGTGCAAACTTTAAAGCTATTAATGATATGCTGGAAGTATCAGTGGCTTCCAATAGTCTACTAGAGACAATTACATAGATGGTAGAACCTGCCACTTCTCTGAACAAATGGTAGATCTCAAGGATGACCACCAGATCATGTTAAGCTAAATGAATCCTTATGGACTTTTGTATTTAAAGATAAATAATAATCACTGAAGATGATGTCCAGTGAACAAAACCACAGATATTTGGATTTAGATGGGATAGAGTCAGAATTATTACTAATGGAAAATGCATATTTCCACAGCATAATATACAGGAGGATCTTCAGCATCCAGATAAAACTGAAGCTGTTTGCTTCAGCAAAGTGTTGCTCACTCAGGGGAGCATTTCCTCCTCAGCTCCCCATGACAAACCATGGAGCTTTACAGGCTGATGTTTTGAGGTTACTGGTGTGCAAGAGCACCCACTGGTCAATTCTGGTGAAGATTTTTGTCTACTGTCTCTCAGTAGCTGCTCTAATACATCTTCATAGCATATGCGCAATAAAGAGTTGCAGCTTGTCTAACATTTGGAGATACTCGGCTGTTAGCTTGTCCCAAGTGCTGCCATGGTGTAGCATGTCAATAATCCACATTACTCAGTGGAGCATCAGTGGATTAAAACATTCCCCAATTACCCATACAGCACAATAGACTGTAACAGCTGTGAACGAGCCATTGTGTCAGTATTAAGTGTTTTGTCACGGTCTGTCAAAGAATACTAAGGAAATTTCGAGTCTGTAGATTGCTGGTAAGATAAAATGCAGTGTCTCATTTACATACATATAAAATCTCCTTGAGAAAGATTTACATACAAAATTCCTCATAGTGTTATGGGAATTAGCTCTACGAATTCCCCACACACTTATGGCAGCAGGATAGCCTCTTGTGACATGGTGGCAACAAAGGATTTAGAAAATTGTTATTGAAAAGCATTGAGAATTTACCAGTAGGTAGGCTTGTCTTTCATTTGCTCTTAGAATGAAATAGCAAGTTGGTTTTAATCTTCTTGTACTCAAACACCTAAAAGACACTGGTATTTATCTTACAACACTTCAATAAGTTATTTCCTCCCCCCTCAAGACTTCCTCTGAAAAGCATCTGAACTCCTACACCTCTTGCTCTCTCTTTCTGAGTATAAAAGGAAACATTTGTAAATCAGCATATACAAATTTATATGTGCCATGTTAATTCTCAGAGCTTCTAGCAGAGACAAAAAAAGGGGACTGTTGGAGTTGATGCCGTGAAAAGCCAAAATCAGAACTCAATAGTCTTGGTGACTATTAAGCAGGTATTCTTTACTGCAGCACTGGGCGCACAGGGGATAGCTCCTCCTAATATGTGTGCCCAAATAAGTTAATTACACAGCTTATATGTTGGTTCTATATATATATTCATGATATTTCCAAGAAATTATTAACATATTCATTACTTTCCCAGGCACTCGTTATTACAGATTTCCACCCTTTCCTGCATGCGTACTACAGACTTTGTGTGGTCTTCAAGGACCCTGATGCTCATTTACTACATCCTCTCATCTTTGTCACTGTTCCCTTGTTGTGAACTATAGGGCTTACCTTCTTTTTTTTTGCCAGAGCCACAGGACTAGTCTTGGGTCCCCTTGTAACCCTGAGGCATCCTGATCTCAGAAATAAGTTCCTCTTAAAAGACTGCAGTGTACTGGTGTATATAATACTATTGCTATCCCATCTGGTGTTGCTGTTTGATTAAGGATTTTGAGTAGTAAATTTTCTACCATGCTAACTCTAGCTATTGTTTCAGAGTTGCCCTGCATCAGCAAAGCATACCTGCAATAGATACCAGTGCAAGCAACTCTGCCAGCATCAGGTTATGGAACATCCAGATTCACTGTGCTTGTGTAAGGTCATTATGAGCCTTTAAATGGTCCCACTAAAGGAAGATATCGAAAGCCAGGGTGTATGAAACGTGCCAAAGCAGAACCCAAAGTCATTCCTGCAATGCCTGCTTATGCTATAAGATTACCGCTGCAACAGGGTATGACACATGCAAATAACATTCCAGGAAATAATTCAGAAATATTCAGAAATTTACCTCTTTTTCTTCTCTTTGCTATTTTCAGATACAAATAAACAAAAAAAACCCCAACCTCCTCAAAGAAACAAACAAAGCAACTGTGTAAGCAAATATTTCATATTAGAAAATATTGCCTTAAAATTTGACGGCCACACTCCCACTCCCTTTCAATTTATTCCTTTACATGCTAATCTGATGTTTCATACCATCAGAAACCTCCAATAAAACTTAAAAATACATATGGTACCTTTAATGCAATTTTCCTTCTTCCTTTAGACAGATGGTCACACATTACAGCCCACTCTGCTTAGATTCACACAAAAACTAAATAAATCCTGTGCACCGTACTCACTTTAAATAGCACCCAATCTTAAGACTAACTGAACTAAGGTAAAACATTCAGGGTGATGTTGTATAGCAGATACAACACGGTAGGGCACAGGCAACTTCTCTAAAAACTCACACTGGGTTAGAATTAAACACTGCGTGGTTTGCCTCGGGCACCCGTTATTACAGTCTTGTGTTTCCTTTTAGTAAAGTTTGTGCTAAGTCTTCCCATTCAATTTTATGCAAACCACAAATAAATATGTCACCTTGTTCTAACTCACAGATTTTCGATTCACAAGAACAATGGAAAGAAGGAAGTTAGTCACCAAAAGCAGCCTGACAATGCCGGACTGTCAGAAACCACATTAAATTAGAGGTTTGTATACTTTGTGGCCTCACATAATGAAGCGGAGAACAGCTTTGGCTGCAGGGCCATTCTAATACAGAAAGATGTGTTTTAATAATGGATGCAAAGTATTTTATCAGGACAAGAAAGGATGAGGGTGGGAAGATGATGAATGACTTAAAATTCTGCAGGGGATTTCTACTGATGTAGTTGTTTAGAAAGATGCCATGCTCTGTCACACTGCTTTCCCTTTCTCCAGGCTATAATGAAATGAGTGCAGCTAGGGAATCATAACCTCATGGAACAGCACGGCATGGTCTTATCTATCTTTAAGATCTAGTGCTTTACTATCTGCAGTCATGTGGCATCAGCTCAGAAGATGAATTTCTTCAAAAGAACCAAGCCAGAGTCAGTCCCTTTGCCTGCGAGAAATGCCGTTTGGATTAGCAATCACAACACGACCTTTTCACTGCACTCCCAGCTACAGTCTATTCAGATACACCAGGTTTGTTTCTGACTCTTTATCTGCATTGCAAAACACTGGGACCTTTTTGTTAACTACCTCAATGCTAGACATTCAAAGGACTAATTATCTATAATTACTGTTCATAAGTTGTATCAACTACACCAGCCTTGCATGGTTTTGTCCAAAGACTTTGTTTTGAGAAAACTCTAAGGTGTACTCAATCTCTTCCATGCTTTATTTCATGGTGCCTAACCTAGATATTGACCCTTAATATCAGTGTATGTATTCTGTATAAGACCAATTCACACTGATGTCAGTGATGCCAGAACTGCACATTTGCATTTTAACTTTCTCTTGTACCAAATTCAAATGAACACCTTAAAAACTAAAACTTCAAATAGAAATAGCTCTAGTCTGGATGTGGAAAGCTGAGCCTTACTATCCATTTAAAAGTAGCCTGCTTGTAGCATGAACACACAGGGAAAATGGGGAACCTCAGACCATTTTAGAATCAACAATTTTGTATTTATTGTACAACAGAATTTTTCCTTTTTCCCCTCTACTAACAGCTAGAGAAACACACAAAGCCGAATGCGGTGTTTCAGTAATATGTATTTCTGTTTTAAATCACAGGCAGTGAGTGGACTTTCACAGAGATTTCAAAAGAATCATAGTTTTTTCAGCTTATTTTTGCTCATCATTTCTTACGGAAACAGTACCTTGCTGACTTTTACTAAGGCTATTCCATAGGTGTTCCAAGGAAACAACTAAAAAGATTCAGGAGGAATTAACTTTGGAATATGAAACCAAATAGAGAGCTTCCCACAGAGTACCTTAAAGCATGCCACTGTATTAAACGACACCTGCAGCACTCCTAACAAATAACAAGCTGCAAATACTGTGGCAAAAGCACATTGGCATTAGACAACAAATTAAATCAGAAGAAAAACAAAAATCATACTTAGTCTTTAGCAGGGAGTAAACCACATGAAGACCAGCTGTCACATACAACCTGTTCCAGGTGTCAAGGCTTTCACACAGCACATGCCAAATGCAAATACAGGTGAAATTATATCTTGTCCCATTCAGCTGCGAATCCCAGCAAACAAGCAGATCTTGAATTACAAACTACAAGCCCCCTAGAAAATTACCTATAAAATATCTCCAGGAGGACACAGTCACAGAAGACAATTTAACCATATTGGAGATACAAAGATTTCAAATTAAACTGGATTTTGAGCACAAGACCTGGAAACTACAGTTGAAGCCGCATTACAACCAGGTTACAGACAAACTGTAACACAGAGAACCAGAGGCAACTCTGCTGCTTGTGCAAATGAGTGGAGTTCCCAGTATTTCACACAGACTGGGACTCCTAGCCCTCCTGAAGGTAGGAGATTCAACCCATTATCTTCTTTGTACATTCATCTGGCAGAACGAGCATGAACAAGACAGAATGTCTAGTTACAAGTTATGCATTTGAGGGTCTAAATGGCCACATAGCTGGTCATTTGCTCACTGAATACATGATGTTTAACCAGCTTTGACCACAGCAGAAGAGACAGCATCCATCATTAGATCTGTTGAACTGTTAAAGGTCATATATAGCAAATTTTAGGAAAATACATGCTTATATTAAATTCCAGAGAGTAAGAGGATGTGTTGACAAAGGGCACATTTATTAGAGGAGACCTAATTGCATACTTAACCCTAGGTACATGCTGTCTTAAAGGCAAAGGAAAATATGCCAAGCATTTTATGTTTTTCAGAGCAAGGGCCAAAAGCAATGGAAAAATCAAATCCTCAACACAGAGAAACCTTTTTTCCCCATTTCATCACGGCTAAAGCAACCTCTTGATGCCCTCAGATTAAGATACCTGCATGCTAATAACTAAGATGCTTCACAGAAGAGGATCTCCATTTTGTTAAAATTCCTATCAAATCTTGCCTTTCCTACCAGTGAACTGCAAAGCAAAATGTCACACTGACAGAAATTGCCTCCAATCATCTCCAATTAACTAGGATGCCTCTCAGTAGCTGCTAAAATCACAGGGACTTCAGGCACATAAATTGTCATCCGAGGCTTTGGAGGGAGATGATACATGATTATGTATTGAAAAATCCTTTTTGAAAGGAAAAGGAAACAAAACAAAAACTCCCAACACATTTGCTCAAGAATGGAAAACCGAATTGGGAAAAAAAAAAAAAAATCACGACACTGGTCTCTCCTCTGCTTGACACTGATGACCAACAGTCATGTACCAGGCTATCAATGCCTTGCTCCCTGAGTCATTCTGCCGCTTTTAGAAGTCTTCTATGAACTAGTCCCTGGGGAGATAAAGGGGACAGAAATTCAGCACACAGTCACGTCCATCTCCACCCAACAACAAAGGACAGGAGTGGGTCTATAAGGGGAAACCTGCCTGGAAAGTGCTCAGGGAGCCAGCCTTTTCCTCCCAGGGTCAGAGGGTATGATGCAAACTGCTTATTTAAAAGAAAGACACTGAGTGATCCTTGTTCTTTGAGCAAGGATCATGTCAGTGACCAAACAGAAGTGAAAAAAACAACCTATGAAGCATCAGCAGCTGTGATTCAAGACAAAACAGACAAAACCCATGCGGAGAAGCATGCGTGTCTCCCTGGTTTCACAAATCAGTGGTTCCTTGGAGAGAAGAAGCCCTTTTTGTATTGGCCCCACAGTAGCTCCTGACAACCTGCATGAAAGAAGGCTAAACATTATTCAAAGTAGACAGTCACAGTGGATGGGGAACTGTCACGTGCAGATTTGGATATCCACTCCAGTATATCAATCTTTAGGATTGTTCCAATCTTCTTACCATGAGCTAAAGATTTATACCAAACCTGGGACTTGGTCCCAAAAGATATTCAACTTGCTGAAAGATTCAGAAAAGAATAAAAACTAACAAAACAATAAACACATTTTTATCATATTCCGTCTAACCATTCCCCGCTTGTGCATGGGTTATAGGGGCTCAACAGCTCTGTGAGAAGCCCCCTGAGGTGAGAACCCACCTGCAAGCCACCGAGCAGGTGTGTGCTGTGTACGCACCCTTCTCTGTTAACCCAAGAGACCTGGCAGCACTGAGACACATTTCCTACAGTCCAGCATTAAAATATAAAATAAGCAGGTATCTGAATATTAGCAAAATAATTTAAGATCCTAATAATTTAGTCAAGTTAATATTAACTATGCTTCTTCCCATAACAATGGCAACCTGTACTAAAAATAACGCTTTCACTTGCCTTGCAATGTTGTCAGTAGATAGAGACAGAAATATCAATACATGACTGAAGTAGTACTTTTGTATTCTTGGAGGTATGAAAGTATGTAAAACAGTACAAAACACAGAAAATATGATATACTAATAATATTTGAGCCTAAAAATAGCAGTTTACATTGTGAATATAGTGCACAAATATGTCTCCATTCTAGGAGCACTCTAATAAGCAAGCACATATTTCTCTTCACAATTTCAGGTGAGAAATAGATGAAAGGAATTGTGCTCTTGAAGTTGGACAGAGATACCCAGGACTCCAACTGATGTCCTTTTAAATCTCCCTATCAGGTGTGTATTGACCAATACTGTGCATTTAATCGATTATCTTGCATTTTGAGACTTAAAGGGAAGGAAAGGTTTGCTTGCTTTTAATAGCCTTCTCATATAGTTGGTTGAGGTGTTTGGTTTTTTTAAAGCATTATCTATCATTTGCATTTTTTTCTTGTAGATTTTTATCAGCAGTGTTAGTAATCTCTTTCATTCTGTCCATATACAGTTCTAAGTTTACCTTGAATGGATGGGCAGACAACTTAATTTACAAGAAAAAGCGTGGACAATTCCCAAAATGTGGAGGGAAGGAAAGGCTGAAAAGCCCTTTATTAATGATCCATGCATTAATTATCACTTTTATGAAACCAGTCCAAACCATTCATTAAGAACTAATGAAATTTTAAGACATTCTAATAAATGTGAAAAACAGACAATGTAGAGGAAAAATTGGTAAGACTTCTACATCCATGAAAGAATACATGAAGAATACAGAACAGTGAAAGGAGATTAAGAAAGAATTTAGTTAAGAGAAGAATAATTAAAAAGTTGACATGTGCCAAGGCTGGAACTGCAGCTTATCTGAACAGTCTCAGGCTCCTAAAAATAAACAACCAGGCAAACAAACAAAAGCTACTTCTGTTGAGTAGCTAATCCCCTAATTACCTGAAAGAAATCTGTTCACCCTCTGAAAGTTCACTTAATAGCAGAACGTGTACTCCATAGTATAAAAACATATTTTAAAAAATCTTGGGAGTTATGAGAGTAACACCAAGCACATTGGATGGAACGCGGTGCATAATATGTTGCCTGAATGAAAGATGACCGTAAAAAACTCACTTCAGATCCAGAAGGAATGGTTGTAGAAAAGGAAGTATGATACTCTTCAGAACTTCAGAGTCCCCCAAAAGATGGTCCACAACAGGAGGAAAGATTAATTTCTCTGTCCCTTTCTCCCTCTTTCTTCTCCTTTAAAATTTCATTCAAAATAAAACTCAAACCTACCCTGCCCCTCAGTGGGCTAAAAATTGTTATGATTTCATCAATCAAAATAGTTGACCTCTGTTATCCCAACCAACTAAGCTGAGCTCATGATTTGAATCGTCTGAGGACAACTAAACGGAAGCTGTAACCATGTGGATAGCTTAACTGAGTGGAGGCGTAGTTAAACAGCCATTGTAGCCTCCTTCCGGGGGTCAGTCTGAACTGTGGGTCTGATTTTGAGGAACTGCAGTATTTCACAGTCAATTGAGTGCAAGAAATACTGTGAGATAAAATTCTCATTCATGGGGATGGGGAGGCTTTTTCTGGTTGACTTGTTACCATTTGTGAAATACTTAGCTACTCTATATATTGCCCTCAAAGAGTTGTAGTCAACCATTTCTTGTCCACATGGAGGTGAGGCACTGACACAGGTTGCCCAGAGAGGTTGTGGAAGCCCCTTCCCTCAAGTGTTTAAGGCCAGCTTGGATGAGAGTTTGGGCAACCTGATCTAATGAAGGGTATCCCTGCCCATGGCACAGGTGTCACAACTAGATGACCTTTGTGGTCCCTTCCAACCCAAAGTATTCCAAGATTCCCTGATCTGCACTTTTCTTTTTACTGAAATTCAAGAAAAAAAGTACTATCAATTCAACTTTCCACTAAGTATTGTTTTCTAAAGGGTTTTATTCTCTCAGTGTTTTACACTTGCTTAAGTCCAGTTTCTGCTGCTAATACCTACATTTTACATTTTGTCACATAGTAGGGTACAAACATCAGCAATCAGTGCAATTAAGCTGTTCTTATAATGAATGCTTTGCAGTAGTAGACTTTAAACAACTTATGTGTATCCTTACAAATTTCAAAATTACACTCTAAAGGATTTCTACTTTTATTACACAGTTTTCTTTCATGAAGTATGTGTTCAGGCTAGTTAAAGAGGCTCTTAAAAAATTCTGCTTTCATACAGTAAAAAAAAAAAAAAGGGGGAAAAAAAAGCAGGTACAGAAAGCTTCCAGAAGAAATCTTTTTCTTAATGATGACTATAGATTATCACACATGATTTGTCAGGACCACAAAAATTAACCAGGAACCTCTTTTTCCTTGTGGAAAACTTTTATTTAAGTTTAACTCAGAGAATGCCTGGAATACTTTAAAGCCTACTCTGTGTCACAAGCAATGTGAACACAAATTCAAGGATAACTTCTGAAAGTAAGAAAATGTGTTGTAAAATATCTTTGATGCTTAAACAGTCAATAAGTGTACAAGCCTCTTTAAGCTATTTAATTGCAAACTGCAAAAACTGCTTAATATCATTGCTATAAATAGCAAGTTGTTTTATGCATAAATATGTCAAGGTCATTTGGTGCCTTTCCTAATTTAAGAAGCCATTTCAGTATAAATATTATTAATTGTGGGATTAATCAGTCATATAGCAATGCCTAAGCAACTTCTTCACAAACCTTGCAAATTCAAGGGTCACCTCTTCAAATATTTAAAAAGGACAATTAATTCATTCCCCAGTTTATAAATCTCTCAAGAACATTAAGTTGGGTTATGGGAATTTCTGCCTCCACAATCACTTTATGCTTTTCAAACAACAAATAATCCAGTGGCAGTTACTGCTCTCTCTGTCCTCAAATGGTTATTTCTTGCATGTTACTAATCAGAGGCCCTCACGATGGTTTCATAAAATTAAGTACATTCCCCATTACCCACTTTAGCTTATCCATGACAAACTAAAAAGGATCAAGTGTGGCAAAGCACCTTTAAACACTGTACCATTTCTAGATGAATGGTTTCTAAAAATTAAAAATAAATTGTAACTAATTATAGAAAAGACTTATCTTAGTTTGACTACTTAGTTTAACTACTAGTATTGCTATGTAAGACAGTCCTGTTTAATGGTGCAGTCATGACAATAAACAAAACCCACCATGGCTAAAATAATGAAAGATGGATTACCAAGAGATATAAGAAATTACTGAAACTTGATGTACCCTTTATGTTTTGCTAGTATTTAACGGTTTGTAGCAATAAACCACCAAAACCCCAAGAGCATGATGTGAACAGAAGTCTCTAGAAATGAATGAGAACCTTAGGACTTCAAATGTATTTTATTCCTCTTTCTACCAGAAATAATTCAACCTCTTGTTTCTTTCCAAAGGCTACTAAAATTGGAACAATAAAACCAGCACAGATGTTAATCACCAGTGTTAACTTCCAAATCCTATGTACTGAGCTAACACACTCCAGAAGATACTAGTTTAAAATGTAATCCAAAAGAAATTACTCTTCTGATTACTAGGGCTTGTGTGCATCTTATTTTAAAGCTTGATACATTTTTCATTTTCACTATTGGGACATCTGATACTGCTATATCTGATGCTGAAGAGCTTTTGGGTCGACGAAAAAAAAAAGAAATACATAAATTTTAAAGCTGACCACGGTGCATTTTTTAAAAGCACTAAGAGAAATGTTTAGAGATTTAATACTTATTTTTTCATAACCACAGTCACTAAAAAATTCTCTAAAACTAATTAGAGTAACATGAATAGGCCTTGAATTAACACCTAAAATGAGTGCTTAGCATGTAATTAAGCTAAAATATGAAAATATTTGTATTTTTACATTTTTAAAAGCCTGTTGTCTTTCCAGATTTCAACCAAGTTTACTGCTAATGCAAAATGAAGAAAATATTAGGTCAAATAACAAGAAAATATTAGGTCAAAAAACAATAATAGTTTTTAAAGCATTGAAAAAATAGCAGATAGTACAAATTAAAGTTATCCGTTCTACTTCAAATGCCATTCTTTGAAACACCATCTGCTTTTTTTCCTTCCTAGAGTGATCTTTTCCATATACAAAGCAGAGACCTCATTTAATAGTTTAGAGATTAAGATGAAACCCATATATGTTCATGTTTTCTAATGAAGACAATAGGCCTTGGGTTGGTTCCTTTGTAAATGTTGAACCATAGGGATTTCATCTCACTTAGGAATGAGTCATTGGTTAACATGCACAGCTGACAAACTTTAGGAGCATTCACCCATACGGAACACAACCCCCTTTAAGAAATTAAACAGGCTTAATATAACATTAATATTTTATATAGAATTTATATAACATTTTATATATGCACCTGCACATTTATATAAAAATTTACACACAATGTATGTCTGCCTTCTGTTTCTTAAGAAAACTGTGCAGCTGAAAGTATCGTTTAATTTGAACTCAGCTACCGAAATACATGTCAAACCATTACTCTTCAACCATTTTTCTTTTTACTGCTTACTCTTGCCTGTGCCACAACAGTTCCAGTACACGCCTATTTACAGAGGCTGTAGTTTCCAAAGTGGCTTGTTTCTGTCCCTTGCTTTTCTACCCTGTATTTATTGCAAATGTAAATCCATGACTCTTCTAGATGTGTCTTTATACAACCTCCTGCTTTCCCTTCATGCAGGTGAGACGGCGGCAACGGGCTGGAAAGGAAAGCACTGCTTCCTACCCTGAGGTACAGCTGGTGAGGTAGTCTCTTTGTACTAAGGCTTAAATGTAAAACAGGGCAACTGGCCCAAACTTGCACTGTGATGTTTCCTAGGCAGGAAGATACTATACACATGTAAACTAATTATCACCTTGACAGGACAAGTGCTCCTAATGCTCTGTCTTTGTTCTTATGACGGCAACCCTTTTTCAATATCTGCACCTGAACTCAACGCAGTTGAGTCTATTTTATACAGGAACTTCACCACACACAGCTTTACCTAAAAGAGAAGTGATACTGGCAGCATGAGCCTGTTCTTCTTGGCCTGCTTTAATGCACAACACCATGACATAAAGTGCCTTTTTACTCTGAGGTGGGTTTGTGGGTTGGTTTTTTTTTTTCCCTGCCCATTTCACATCTACTTTTTATAGTACTTGATGAGTCACAGCAAGACAGACAACTTCGATAAATTGGATCATAGCCAGTAAAACCCATCTCACAGCTGCTCTCTACCTCTGCAACAGAAACATCCTTCATCATAAGATCTGTTAAAATAAGCTGTCAATAAAAATTCCCCACATTTATCTGGAAAAGAGTACCTGGCAGAAAAGGCCAGTAGCAATAAAATCAGAGATATGGCACTGCAGCATCAGTCAGCGTTCAGTGAAGAAACAGGATCAAACCACTGCTTTACATTTAATTAGGATTAGGCAGAATAAAAATAGTGGGCCAAATATTTGGTGGTTGTAAATCATCTGGGCTCCACTGAGCTTTACTTACTGACATCCACTAAAAAATACAAGTTTCTTTCTCTGGAAATGAAATGCTATATACACTGATCTGGAAGAGAAGAAGGTGTTTATACACATATTAAAATCCTGTACAACCTGCCCAGTGTTTCCCCTTCGATACAGTGCCAAACGGGCATATACCAGGTCAGCAATTTCTACACAGAAAATGGCAGCCCCCGG
Source organism: Zapornia atra (assembly GCA_013400835.1). Classification (NCBI taxonomy): domain Eukaryota; kingdom Metazoa; phylum Chordata; class Aves; order Gruiformes; family Rallidae; genus Zapornia; species Zapornia atra. The sequence goes on along the minus strand of VZTU01019847.1, from coordinate 69,569 downwards.
TCTGTGACATAGTATCTAGCTTAGTTGCAGGCAAGAAGCTGTGCTGCCTGGACTGCTTTAATGCTTCTCTGTGCACTGCACAGCCATAGGAATAACCTTAATAATCATTCTTGTTGCCAAAGTACTGATACAGTCATTTTACATGTGATGGAAGTAAGGCAGAGAGACAGTAAGTAAATTGTCCAGCCACAGACAGAGCCAGGCGTTGGAAAAGAGATTTTCAACTCCCAATTGGTTGCTGCCACTTCTAGACCATATTTTTGTCTTCTTAATGGTTCTCTATTGATCCCCATATAGAGCTCCTTTCAGACTCCATACGTCTTAAGCAGAAAAGACAAAGCAAACTGATCTTTATTGGCACAAAGGCACTCCATTGTCTCAGACTGTTCTACCAAGAACAAAACAATAGTCAAAAACAATCCAGCACAAGGCACTACAGCTGAGAAAAAACTAATTAATCTTCTATTCTTCCAAGGTTTCACAATACTTTTTACTGCTTATAGAAAAATACTTAGACAGAACATCTAGAATTATAACACTACTGTTTAGCTAAGAGCTAGGAAGAAGCAAAAAGATGACCCTCAATATGCCAGTTAAAAAAACAAACTGGTTTAGGCCTTCCAAGTACCTTGCATTAGCTTCTGAAATCTCCACATTTGCTAATGTTAATTTGCATTAGCTTCTGAAATCTCAACATCTGAGTAATTTATCCACTCCACGCAAGTCCTGACGAGGTAATTCAAATTGGATGGACATAGGAGCAGGCAGAACTGCAACTCTCTCTGTAGAATCTAAGTCCCAGTGAAGTCCTCAAAATCGAATTTAAAGAATACTCAAGTGCACAGATCTCTCTCATAGGCTTCTTATCAAGGGATGTCAATCATTCAAGCATCACAGAGGATTAGTTCGATTAGCTTCCAGCTTCATACCCAGTCTCCCAAAGATCCTGGACAAAAGTGGGCAAAGCATTAACTAGGAACATGTAATCTTCACTGAAAACTTGAACCTAATGAAACACAGGTGCTTTTCATCAATTCAGTTGCTTTAAAAAAAAAACCACAAAAAAACCCCTCCTGAAATTAGCTGCTAACTGAATCTATATTCACATGGTCGTTTGAAACCAGGCTTTAATGTTTGAGGTTTGATTGCAAAAGTGTCACCGATGACATGAGTTGGTGCTGTTTCCCATTGCCAATAGTTAGGGGGCTTGTACAGAATATGAAACTAGTTGTCACCATTTAATCAGAGGGAGTTGAAGCTGTATCTCCCACTGTAACCTTTTGGCTGTTTCACAGACTTGGGTGAAGTGCTCCCAGTTTCTCTCACTGGCACTGTTCTTTAAAAAAATGAGCTTGAATATTTTGAAGTAAAAGGACTGCAAGTCTGCCACTCATCTTCCATTCCTCTTAAAGTCACTATGGATTTGGCCTCTGCATGACTTTGGGCATCCTGTTCATCCAGAGATGAAACGCTGCAACCCACTCATAGTTTGAAACCTCTGTGTATTTGTTTCTGAAGAGCTTTAGTAGAACTTGGTTTTGTTTACAATGAATTCTTTTTTTCTAATCACTGATCTGAATCCTTCCCTCTGTGCATAATCCTGACTTGAGGAAAAAAAAAAAGTTTCGGTGCTTTCTTATCATGCATTTTATTCTTGCACTGTGAATCAATACATTTTGCTATAAGGCATTTTCCTTCACATCCTTTTAACCAGAGATGAGCTGAATGTTCATCAGTAGCTGTGGGATACAGCAAAGAGAAAGCAAGATGAAGTACAGGGTTATCCACTGCTTCTTTTGGGAACAAGGGATCAAATCCAATAAAGGATTTACAAAGCTTTAATCTAACTTTCCAATGACTGCGTCACAGAGGACAAAGTGTGTGCAGGGTATCCTACCCTAGAAGTTGGCACATTCCATGACTCCACTGACCTTAAAAACTGACCAAGAAATGGCCTGAACTACAACTGCCAAAAGTTCACCAGCATAAGTACACCGGAAATTGTGTCAAACCTTGTCATGCTGCAGCCTCCATTATGTGAGGCACCTTGAAATGACCAGCAGTCACAGCAGTCATCTTGTAAGGGTCCTACCTATTCCCTGTTTGCCCAAGTCTATAAAACATTCCTTCCTATGGTTTCACAGCAAAGAACAGCAAAGAGTGGAAGAGGTGGCAGTGATGTTGTCCTTACTTCCCTTCCATAAGCAACAAACTGGTGTTGGGAATTCACAGAGAGGAAAGGTCAGCTTTTGGCTCATTACTGCTCCTCTGCTAGAGGGAGACGTAACTCTGCATGATCAAGGGGAAAGGAGGCAGGAGGTGTATCATAGTGAAAATAAATCAAGGTTTTCAAAGCAGAGGAAGGAGTGTACTTCATACTTGAGAACTCACATGAAAGAAGTTACCCTAATCCCTTTTTCTTGGACTGCCCACATGCATCATCCAACTACTGATTACCTGGCAAGTCTAAAGCAAAGCCAGAATAGCAGACAGGCCTCCTAGGCACTAAAAATCAAGCATTAGTCAGTGTGTCAGCACTCCTCTCCATTTCACCTGCAATCTCACAAAAAACCTTCAAGACTCCTCCCTTGGTCTGAGTGAGGTCAGTTCCACATTTACCTTCCAGGAGCATCTTAATAATGACATGACCCAATGTCTATTTTTTTTTCCAGTAAAAGTGTGAGGGACTTATTAAACAAATTTTAAAATAGCGTACTGGAAAAAAAGTTATTCCTTTGAAGTCTACAGCATTTCAAGCAAATTCCCTTTCATTATGAAGCATACCTTCTACTTTGTAATTAAAACAACTTTAAAGGTAATCTGCTGGGTTTTATACTCAAGCCTTCTTAACTCTTATCTTTCTTTATGAGTAATAACAGCCTTCCATTTGTATAGTATTATTATATGAGAATTTTCACATTAAAAATATGCACTTTCCACAAATGCACAGGCTTTTTTTTGTCCTCATACAGGAAATTATTCATTTTTCATATTGAAATTCAGTATGTACCAAAAATGCTGAAGAAGATAGTTCTTGTACTGATAAAAGGAGGTTAGGAAGTTTTACTTCAGATAGAGAGAACACTCAGTAGTCTCGACCCACCCAGCTTCAGGATTCTAACTCTCTGCTGGACCTCTGTGAATAATGTTTCCAGCAGTACATTTCCTGTGGTCATTATGATTGCATTTCATTGAAGTAATGATTACATATAAATATACGTGTCTGTGTGTATTAGTAGAAACAGCAACATGAGCCATCTTCTTTCCTAGTTGTATAAAAATAAATTCTCTTTCTCATGGCGATGCCTTCTAAGATTCTTATTTAAAAAGCAGTATCTCTTGCTGACTGCAGGAAAGTATATGATATAGAGGATGCCTAAGTGTGGGTGTTTGTCCCTTATATATAAGATGAAAAAATGTGAGGGTCTATAATGACAGACAGAAAAACTAACCCAAATGAAGACTGTAGTAAATGCTACTTTTGGAATAAAAATGTGCAAGAACCATTGCAAGAATATCACATTTATGTTAACATAGGTCATCTAACAGAACCTTTTATTGCAACAAGTGAAGTTAAATTTTCAACTGTGTCATTTCACACCAGAAAAGCCTGAATAAACAACCACCACCACCCCCCTCTCCATCACAAATACATCAGTTACACTTAACCTTTTTTCACAGATTTTTTCTTCAGACTTGGAAGAAAACTTTCACTGCACACGAGCAAGTAGTGTAGTACCAGGGTTTGAAGAGTTTCCAAATTACTATCTTGAATTCTGGACTGCCATATTAATGTCAGTAAACTAATGGACATTCCAGGCTAAGTGATCATCATACTCTACTTACACCTTCTGTAGCTAGCCTAAGTTTCCTGCAGGACACTGGAGGTACTGGACTGCTGTAATGGCCATTCCGATTTTTCACCTGTACTACTTTTATGGAAAAAGATATGACAGAGGTTTTTTTGGCCAGCTATCTGGGTCTGCCTTGGATGGAATTAACTTTCTTCATAGCAGCTCCTACAATATTGTGTTTTAGGTTTGTGACCAAACCAATGCTATAACACACTAATGTTTTAGCTGTTGCTGAACAGTAGCTGCACAGCATCAAGGCCTTCTCTGCTTCTCGTTCTGTTTCATCAGAATAGACTGGGAGGAATGCAAGAGGTTGAGAGGGGACACAACCAGGCAGCTGACCCAAACTAACCAAAGAGATCGCGTGGCATATAACAACATGATCAGCTAAAAAAGGGTAGAGAGTGTGGTTTAGGGTAGTTAGCCATCTTTTGCTTGAGAACTGGCTGGGCACTGGTCTCACCATGCAAAGTAGTGATTACCTTTCCATCGCTTGCTTTTTTGGTTGGGTTTTTTTCTCTTCTTCCACTCCTCCTTCACTTCTTACATGTATTTTATCTTGACCCAAAAGTTTTTTAGCTCTTACCCTTACTCTTCCCTTTGTCTTTCTCCCATCCCACTGGGGAGGGGAGCAAGTATTTGTCAGGAAGTGAGTAGCTGTGTGGTAATTAGATGCCTACCAGGATTAATCCCCAACACGAGTGTAGTTCAATCATATGTAAAAATTGTTTCCTGCTCATTTCTGCTGCCTGGAACTTAAGTCAAAGAGAAGGTAGGAGTTGCCTGTTCACAATAGTCATAGTGCATGACAGAGGGAGGAGAAGAAAATAGTGAAAGGTTTGGTGCGAGCCCTTTATCATTCTAAGCAATACTGAGAGTAGCAGATTTAGAGAGACATGCAATGAATAAATGATTATTACTGCTACACATTTTGAAATGGCATCTAATCCTGTGTGAAGACTTCAAGAAACTGGAAATTTCCTTATTTTGTCTAGTGGTTTATGTCACTACTGAATTATTACCCCCTCATCATTAAATCTTTTCAATTTACCTGCCTTTAGCTTTCCATCCTTACATTTGTTATGCTTTTCTCTTCTGTTTAGAAAGATGTATCATGTCTTTTTCTTCTTGAGGAGGGGTTTATGCTTTATACTTCTCCTACACATACCTCTCTACTTTCTTTTAAAAAATAATGAATTAAACAATAGTTATGTTTATTTTATCACCAAACCTATTTCACTCATTCTTTCAATTACTTTCTTTTAGTCTCATTTTGGAGTTAAAAATGAAGCTAACAGTAGAGTAGAAAATTATAGTTGACAACGATTCAATTTAATGATTCAAAATATAAGGCAGATGCCCAACCTGGTACATGAGAAATACTAGTATTTCAAAGGGCCAATTTCCCAAAGCTATTCAGTATTCTTTTAAAGAGCTCTGGGCAGAAGAAAAACTTTAGGAAACTTCTTTAGATTGGTTTATTAGATGACATCCTAAAATTTCTGATGACTTAGAAATAGCTCCATAGTACTGTATTGATGGGGAACATCACAGAGAGGTAGGCGGACAGAAAAATGGTCCTGTATTTCAGATGGTGATTTATTCAAAATACTTATGAATCTTTGAATCTTCTAACTTCCTGTCTCCATCCTTTTGCTGGAAAGACCTTATTTTCTCTTCACCTAGTTTCCCTTGGGAGTCCGTGCTAGTGACAGATCAAAATACCTAGTAGAGATTTTTAAGTCTTTCCAGACCAGGTGGAACACACCATAAAGATACATTGCAGAGAGCACCATCTTGGAGCTCCCATTCCTTCTGTGCGGATCTCATCAGTTGTATGGGAAATGTCTTTGTAGGCTGGAGGCTGAAACATCCCCAGAGACTTCCACAACAGGTTAAAGAACTGCTGATAGTATTTTTGATCACAAAGGAGGAGGAAAAGACATGAAGAAAAGCATTTGATTCTCTGGGCATGCACCCTAAACAGAGAGCAGAACTTGACATGAACTGGCTGGTGTACATCAGGGAGATTTTTTAACCTGTGGGCTGAGAGCAAAATATTTGAGCATGCTCAAATTTCAGAGCTGCTCTGCACTTTCACAGGAAAAACCACCAGTCCACCCAACTGCACTCCTCCCCAGAGCTGAAATAGCCTTGAAAAGCAACTCAGTTGTTTGGACAAGAATTCTCACGGATTACCCTTTGATTTATCTTCAGAGTAGATGAAATACTCCAAAACAGTTTATAACTTAGACTCTTCTAACCATCTTGTGTTCAACTTGGGTGGCCATTTTCTTCTTGCACATTGCAAGCATACACACTGAGTATGTAAAAGTGAATTTACACATACTGTGCAATACTTAGTCACTGACTTCACGTAACTGATAATACTATGTCTTAAAATCTACCCAAAAATCTAGCATGCAACTTACAACCAGTAGAGCCTACAATTAATAAACTATATAAAATATTGTCTACTACTTATACTTCCAGAAGCTCACCACTCAAAGGACTTCCTGTAATTGTTTCACTGATAAAAAGGCTCCATTCATAAAATGGGTAAGTCTGAACTGAGAACGTGGTAGCTTACAGATTAATTTTTTTTTTTTCCAAGAGAGATTGACTACCAACAAGCCAATACTTTAATCTGCTATTTGTGGTTTGTAAAATGGCTTTTTTACCAATAGATCAATTTACTGATTTGAAACAAAATCTTCTGCATTCTCACACATTTTTAAATTAACTAAACCTTATGTATGCTTCTCAAAAACAACTCTTTCAAAACAGATGAGGGGAAGAGTTGACTGGATAAATGATTCTGTCACCCAAGAACAAACATAATACAAAGCTGTTTATATTATCTTGCCTGCACAGCACAGTATAACATTTTCCTTCTATATAATAACATATTCTGCATTTACAGAACAGAAATATTATATGTTATGACAGAGCTGTTTTATCCTGTTCAAAAAATGACATGCATCAATGGGAAAATATCAAAAGAGCACAAGGAGGAGATTTTTTATTATTACAGGCATGGTACTCTGTCATAAATTAGCAAGGCCATTATCAGCCAGAGCACCAATATATGCTCCCTGACAGGAGCTCATTTCGGAAGCTGTGACATCCTGATTAATGCTATATACTAGCGCTGCATTTTACAAGCTATATATCTTTAGAAAAGTATATCACCTTGGACACGGTTTCATCCTTGTTCTTGGCAAACTATGTCCAGGAGCTGTGTATAAGCCCCAGTTACACATTTGGTTATGACTACTAATTATTGCTCAAATTATGACAAGGACCAAAAAATCTAATAACCAGCTTTTGGAAGACAGGAATTCTCATTCTTACACTATGGAAATAAGTGCACAAACAGCATCCACTGAGTTTAAGGCATTAATAAGAGATAATATGTTTTCGGAAGTTAAAACAATTCAGTTGATTGTGTTAAGCACTGCTTGTGCTTGCAGATTTTCTTAGATGCTGTTTGCTGGAAACTGTTTCATAGGTGATCTGTTTCTGTAACAGCTTCATTGTTTCATCTTTCATACAAAAGCAAGTCAGGACCTTATGAGAATAGCTGCATGGGAGATCTGTGGCCTAATGCTACTGAGTCACAAACACACCATGTTTTGTAATGCCTGCATTAAATATGGAAGTGCTATTCTGCTTTAGAAATGCAGCTGAGCTTGAGCTGCAGATATATTCATCACACATGGGTAAAAAACAAGAAATAGTTTAAAGAATATAGAAAGAGATGTTTAAAAAGCAATTTCCTATTTACCTGCTGCACCTCCTGGGAAGGGTTTCCTGTGACATCCATTCCCACATTCACATACAAATTGTAGCTCAACAAAACCAGTCAAAAGTAGAATTCCATAATTTATCTGCCTCCAACTTCCTAAACCATGTCCCCGATCCTCCCTTCATAACAACACCACCACATCAACCCATTTTCACAGCTGCCCTTCCCACCTCTCAGTCTGGGTACTAGAAAAGCAAGATCAAAAAAATACAAGGGCTTTCATCATATGGGTAATCAGGCCAAATTCATAACAGCCTAATTTATTTTGCAGGAAGTAAGAAGGGAATATTCTATGTTTTATAATAATAGAGCTTTCAGACCCTTTCAGCCAGCAGCCAGAGGAAGGCGCTCTTGAGGAGCTGAGAGACTTCTGCGAGCTGTTGGTTAAAGTGAAACCAGTGAGACATATCACATCTTCAGCACACCTGCATGATTTTCATTTGGCTTCTTTACTTTCAAGCCAATGGGGTTGATCAGTTTGGAGAGACAAATTGCCCTTGTATAGTGTAATTTATTAAACTGGCAGGTACAGAACTCCAGTTGTATTTGAGACATGCATGGCGCAGGATATGTCCAGAGATAGCAAACAAGCTATACTGCAATCAATAATCCTTGAAAATTTGTGTTTCAACAAGAACCACCCAAAATTAGAGAAACAATAATCAAATCACCTTCAAGAGCAATTCCCAGCCACACAATGTGGATGGCTGTGAAGATTTCACACATTACACACTGTTTTCCTTACTGAGGATCAGAGGAAAGAAATTAGAAAAAAATTAATTTCAGTAAGTCAGAAAAGCACTGTCTGGGGAAGGCTAGTTTTAGAAACATAAAGGTATGCACCCTCATGGTGCTTCTCTTAACTGCAGCTTTGTTTCAAATATGTCTCTGCTTTGTGGGACCTTGCAGTCTCAAGTGGCTCAAGACTTCAGTTTCCTCACAGCTTCCCCCAACAATCTTGTCCTCAGGCATAAACTGGTGTTCTCCCTCTTAGCAACTTGTGCAGGCAGGTTAAACTCCTTATGTTGGGTCAGCCTAAGCTTGTGTATTTTTCTTTTTCCTGGGTGGATAGTGTCAGACAAGGGGAGATTAATGTATTATCACACAGCTTTTGATTTAAATTAGTTTATCCATTGAATCTTTTTCAACTGGCCTTTTGAAAAGGATAATATATTCCAGCCACTGTGCAAAGATGTCTCCTCTGGCATTGACTGAAATAAAAGAGCAGTTTTGCTTGAAGAGGAATCTCTGACCCTTCTTTCACTTAAGACTTGTGCCTGCAGTTTTGGTAACCCGAAGCAAATCTCTAGCATATAGTCATTAACCTCATGAACCAAAGAGGAGTGAAACTTGGCCAGGGCAATACCTATTTCCATGCTTTCCTTCCACTGGCAAATCCCCTATTTTTCTCAATTTTCTAATCACTGTTCATTTATGCTTTACCAGCTAATCTCTTCAGTCACAAAAGAAAGAATTAAAAGATCTCATTCATGTACAATTAATGTTCAAATTGATAGTGAGTGAAAGTCAGTTTTTGCTTTGACTTCATTATATAAATGAACTCCAGAAAGAGTTAGGTGAAGACCACAGGGTTCAATGTCTGTGTACATTAGCTTAACACAGCTGAGTTTCTTTTCTGCTTTGATGGACCCATACAGAGAACTGACAATTATTTTACAATTAAATCTTTATTAATCCCATTACAACCTATACAGGAGATCTGGTTACCAGGATATGGAGAAGGCTGAGGTACTCAATGAATTCTTTGCCTCACTCTTCACACCAACAAGGGCAATGGTCATGTTGCCCAAGACACAGAAGACAAAGACAGTGACTGGGAGAATGAAGATTTACTCAGTGTAGGGAAGATCAGGCTGAAGGACATCTAAAGAACAATAAGGCACACAAATCCATGGGACCTGATGAGATGCATCCAAGGGTCCTGAGAGAACTGGCAGATGAAGTGCCTAAACCACTCTCCCATCATACTTGAGAAGTCATGGCAGCCCAGTGACTGGAAAAAGCGGAAACATAACCTCCATTTTAAAAAAGGTAAAAAGCAAGACCCTGACACTGACCCAAGTCAGTGTCACCTCTGTGTCTAGTAAGATCATGGACCAGATTCTCCTGGAAACTATCCTCAGGCACATGAAAAATAAGGAGGTGATTGATGACAGCCAACATGGCTTCACTAAAGGGCAGTCAATACCTAACAAATTTGGTGGCCTTCTACAGTGGTGTTACAGCACTGGCAGATAATAAAAAACTGACAGATGTCATCTACTTGGACTTATACAAAGTATTTTACACTGTCACTCGCAAAATCCTTGACTCTAAAATTGGAGACACATGGATTTGATGGATGGCCGCTCAGTGGATAAGGAATTGGCTCAATGGTCACATTGAAGATATAAGGTCAATGGTTTGATGTGCAAGTGGAGACCAGTGATGAATGGCATTTCTCAGGGGTTAGTACTGGGGCAGGTGCTGTTCTGCATCTTTGTCAGTGACATGGACAGTGGGATAGAGCGCACCCTCAGCAAGTTTGCTGACGACAGCAAGCTGTGTGGTGAGGTTGACACACTGGAGGGAAGGGATGCCATCCATAGGGACCTTGACAGGCTTGAGAGTTGGGCCTGTACAAACCTTATGAAGGTCAAGCAGGCCAGGTGCAAGGTCCTGGACATGGGTTAGCACAATCCCAAGTACAGCTACAAGCTGGATGGAGAACAGATTTTGAGCAGGCCTGAGGAGGAGGACTTGTGCACGCTGATTGATGAAAAGCTCAACATGAGCAGGCAAGGTGCTCTTGCAGCCCAGAAAGCCAACTGTATCTTGGGCTGCATCAAAGTAGGGTAACCAGCAGGTTGAAGGGAGGTGATTTGGCCCCTCTACTCTGCTCTCATGAAACCCCACCTGGAGTACTGCATCCAGCTCTGGGGTCCCCAGAACAAGAAAGTCATGGACCAGTTGGATCAAGTCCATACAAGGGCCACAGAGATGATAAGAGTACCGGAGAACCACTACTAAGAAGACAGACAGTGAGAGTTGGGCTTGTTCAGCCTGGAGAAGATAAAGCTCTAGGGAGACCTTACAGCAGCCTTCCAGTACCTAAGGGGGGCCTACAGGAAAGCTGGAGAAGGACTATTTGTAAGGAGTGTTGGAGTGATAGGATGAGGAGTAATGAGTTTAAGCTGAGAGAGGGTAGATTTAGGTTAGATATTATGAAGAAATTATTTACTATGAGGGTTGTGAGGCACTGGAACAGGTTGCACAGAGATGCTGTGGCTGCCCCCTGCCTGGATGTGTTCAAGGCCAGGTTGGATGTGGCTTTGGGTAACCTGGTTGAGTGGAGAGTGTCTCTGCCCATAGCATGGGTGGGGTTGGAACTAGACTGTCTTTGAGGTCCCTTCCAATCCAAACCATTCTGTGATTCTATGATTTTCTTCCTGCCTGTGTATCCAAGAATACTGCAACCTGGAAATGAAGATACAAACAATTTGACCTATAGCAAAATTATCTATCACACCAGGAAGGATCAGTAATTAAATTTTCATAGAATGAAGTAAAAACTCTCACTGATTACATATGCCCACAACTATATATATGCTTTTATAAAAGAGAAAGCTCTGCATTGGATCCTGTACTTTTGCTGTACAGCACTTGTTGATAATTTTAGAGATAAAGCTTTCCTACCTGCAAATGATTTAGGGCCAGAATTAACACCAGGTGTGTTAAAGACATTTAATGAAAAGCGATTTTTAGAATGCTTTTAAATAAAAAGGGCAAACAGTGGCGAAGTGCAAGGTACAGCATTTTTAAGATCTTACTGATATTTTCTTCAGACTCTAGCTAATGTTCAAGAGCAAGGACTTTTATCACTCCCTCAGCTGCCAGCATTACTGTAGCTGTTTCTCATTGAAGCTACAGAAATCAGAAAGTGCATTGTTAGGTGGTATCAGCAGGAAATCTCCTTCCCACAGTGCGATTCTTCTACTTCCATTTCCTTTGACAGACTGAGATTCAGAAAAAAGAATGCTTGCCATCGTTGACTCTTCAACTGCACAGCCCGAGTGAAGGTGTGCTGCTCAAAAACCAATGCCCAGCAATATTATTTTTTCCAAGTAGACTGAGGATGCATGAAATGCTTACATACGCTGTGAAACATTCATGCTTGCTTCAGTTGTAGTGAGCTAGTGACACTCAAAGACCCTCAGGTCTTAAAAGACCATCAAAAATACTGGCTAGGAAAGGATTTTATTACTTGGAAAACAGACCTCAGATTCACAAGTTGCCCAGTGTGAAAGAGCATAAAAATATCTGCCATGTTGTTTCAGAAGATAAAACTGGTTTTGCTTCAAGCAGATATACTACTAATGAGTTTGAAGTCTGAGATGTTTTATCACATGGTATGAAGTAGGCTTTAGCATTTTTAATTTATTTCCTTTTTGTCATAATCTGTAAGCTAGAGTAAACTCATCTTTAGTTTCAATGCTTCTTTTACTGGTATTTTCCAATTATCTTTTTTTTTTTTTTAAAGGAATCTTTAATTTTCAGCATTTTTAGAATAAAGAATTTTAAGATTAATGTGAATTACCATATAGTTTAAAATGCAGTAGACTACAGTGAAAATCTGCATGAAGCACACCTGGCTAAGTTTGGATAGTGGCATTTTTGTCTGTATCATAATTAGTGCTTAGCTCATAATCAAAGCCTAGTACAGATCACACAAAACTCTTGATGAGTTGTAAATGAGCTTCCATCAATCCACAAACCTAAAAGTGAAACCCACATTGCTGCTTCAACATTTTTATGTTCCCCTATAACCCTATTAGGGTTAAGATCTCCATGCTACCTTTGAGACTCGGCAGCTGACTTGAGGAGCCAGAAACCCTGTGTTTACATGCAGAAGTGTTAAACGATGCTGCTTTCTCAGTTTGCACCCACAATTTTTATGAACATACACACATCTTACTTCCTCATGCAGAATAACTGAAGAACTATGTACAGATTATCCACTATGATTTTAGATGTCTTGGTAAGTTTTACACAGCAGGTTAAGAAACATACTGTCCAGATGCTTATATGCCAAAGCATCTAAAAGTGTTTGAAACTATTATTAAAATCATACTGAGATACAGTGACATTTTGTTATTGCATACAACTGCTGGTACTGCAATATTGGCCAACCCAAACACCACAGTGTGTCTGCTGCAGAAAGCCAGTTAGGATTCATAAACTACATGCCACTGCACTTTCATCCTGTGAGTAGCTCAGTGCACACCTAACACAAGCTCACAACACCCTATTAAGTGCAAAGTAGTGCAGCAGAAACTCGGTAGGAAAAGAAGAAATATACATCTTTGCAATAACAACCTACTGTAGCAGGAGAAGAATTGCAGGCTAAACTTTTTCCTACCAGAAGCAGTTCAAACCTTCTGTTTACGCCATGTTGGTCAATAAAAAAAGTCTAAACTGGGTCCCTCAATACATCTTCGGTTGAAATGGAACAAATGCATGAGAAACACTGCAAAACTCGAAGGGAGAGGAATAAAGAGGTGACTTGGTACATGAAGAAAAGGAAGAATTCAAGGTGCATGACATTCATCCCATCTCTGTGAAGGGCAGAAGCAACAAGAGACCCACCAGCCTCTTCCTGGGCACCGGGCTTTGTCTACTGGGCTACAGTCATGCATTTTTACAGCTATTTCTGCTTTTAGTGGAAGGCATGCTATTCAATCCTTTTAAATAATGACAAAACAAAGTAAAAACACTAGTTTGTAGGCAAGATTTATCACTCTTAAGAACCTAATCAGAGATAACTGAATAAAGCGTGATTTTAAATTCTACATCATGCCAGAATAACTGCTGTATGCCCCAAGATCACTTTATAAGTGAATGTAAACCCAGAAACTTACCCAAGAAAATGTTATCAGGTCATCTATTTCCCTACCAACCCTTTCTTTAAGTTGAAAGAATAAAAGTAAAACTAAACATTAGAAGCCTTAACCAGTTTGTACAACAGTTGGAGACTCTCTGCCAAATAGATGTGCTGACATTTGAAATGCAAAATAGAAGGGGGAAATACATAGAAACTTATACCCATTTACAATGCATTTTGGCTGCAGCTACTGTAAGCAAAGCAGCTCATGAGTTCCTAGCCATACACCATCCCACCCACCTCTGGTAACGGTTTCACCAATATTGCTCTCAAGAGAAACTGAAGGTGCTGCGGCACAAACACCTCAGTAAGGAAGAATATGATCTTTTCAGGGAAGGCTCCTCTTTGTAAATGAAAAAGTTAGCTAATTTTTAATGTTGCTCTCATATTTAAATTGCTATCAAGAAAGAATGCTTAGTATTTTGTAACACCTAGTATATAGGAATCTCAACACTCCACAGATATGAATAAATTCCATTTCTTACCTCCCATTAAGTGTAAGAACATTATCCCCATTCTAACAAACAGCAGCTTAAGTTGTTGAAAGTAAGCAATTTACCACCACTTATAAAAGAAGTCTGAAGGGAAAGCACAGATGTTACAACCCTCTCATCTCAGCTCCTCTTTCGTGCCCCCGCCCCAAACTGCAGTTTTGCAGTGTAATTTTTAAACTTAGTTCTATTCTTAAAAAAGATTAAAAAATTTGAACTTTCTGGTCGCATTCAATTTTAAAAGAAATATCCCTCTAATGTAAAGGGGAATGCACAGCTTTAGCAAAGGTGAGGGAATGTATCAGCATGTTCTCAAGGTCTTCCTTTCATGAGTCTTCTCCTAACTACATAGTTCATTTGTCTTCAAAAATATTCTTCCAGTATAACTGACTTCAAACCACCCCATCTGCTAAACAATAAACTGTTCTGTTTCTTCTCAGTGGGAACACTGAAGCATGAACGTCAAAGGTTATGCAAAAGTACTGAAGGACTCGTGAAGTATGTTATTAGCTAGAGCTGAACAAATACAATTTTGTTGTTCTGATGGTATAAATGAAAAAGACTTAATTTTGTGTGCATGATTTTATGTCTGAGTTTCCTTTTTCTTCTATTATTGTAGTGGGGGGAAAAAACTGATTAAAAGAAAAGGCAAAAAGTCCTCCTCATCTGAAATTAAATTATACTACATTGCAGTTAGCAGAACTTTTTCTAAATTTCATCTTTTCCAAAGTAAAAAAAAAAAAGATGGAATGCTGTTGGTTTTAAAAAATAAATTTAAAATGCTTTGTAAATAAAAAATAAATTTTAAATCACTTCTGACAACTTCGCTGTAGTTCACAGTCTCTCTGCCACAAACCAGCTTTCAGACACTGCCCTCAAGGTCTATGCTGACAAAGGAACTAAGAGGGTCACTGAGTAAAGAAGCTCCTGTCATAGCTCAAAGGCCACCAGTGCTTGCCCCACAGTTTCCTTTGTAGGCCTAGGCACTGGCATACAAATGAACTAGCCTTGTCATGTGGTTTGATAACCTTTTGATACGTTTTTCTGAGGAGGAACCAGGTTAGCTACGATAAAAACCTACTTACAAATCTTCCTGTTGCATATGGCTGGCTGTGGGAAAAAAAAAGAGAATTGGTGCCATATGGACCTTCTGCTCCAGCGCTGTAGATGTTATGGTGTAGGTTAAAACTAATCTGGAAATCACCCACATACACGGTCTTTTTGGATACTTTTCATTTCTTCTGAAAATAGTAAATACATGGATAAGCAAAAGGAGCTGAAGAGAAGCCAAAGGGGTCATCCCATTATCACATCAATTTTCTCTTGGAAGGAACTGCAGGATGTATAGATTTCCAAGAAGGCAGAAATATGGCTGGAATCCGCAGCAGTCACAGAAGCCAGAAAAGTCAAGTTCTTTAGTAAAAAACCAGTAAAACCAAATTGAAGGATTTTGTAGCTATGGAAGTTAGCCTAGTCATGGGATTGCAGGGATGCTCCCCAAAAGCTTTTTATTGGCTATTTCCTTTATGCCCAAGATGGTGCATGTAATCTGTGTGGCTCTTTGTAACTCTGGTGAATATGCTTCAAAAATTTCAGCTGGATTCTACACTGAGTTTATGTATAATAATAACAACTCTCTTCTGAAGCAGCAAATTATTGTGAACCTCTTTAAGACAGCAGTACCAGAGCAGAAAGGTCAAGTTTCAGCTGCTTTAATCAAACACTACCATGATGGAGTAAGAGAGAATGGTGAATTTTGCTCCTAAATATCAAACACACACATTATTTTCTTAGAAATAGATAAACTAGTAGGTTTTGGTGTGTCAGAGGTAATATTCTGACTGTCAAGAGTGGCTGTGAAAGGAGACACTTAGGATTCATCGAGGATTTTTAAAATACCAAAATCATAGAAAGAATATATATGGGGAATTATTTCAGTGCATTTAAAATAACAACTCTGTCATCATCAAACAACAATTATACTGTAAATTTACTCAGACCATAATGATGCTTACTCACTATGAGCCTGGGCAGATGGAACGGAAAAGCCGTTTACATTACTCATACTGGAGCTTGGAGTATTGCGCTCTCTAATGTGGAGTATTTCCCTGCATCCACCACTATCCTTATATCTGTTCCTGCCCAAGAACAGAAGTCGGACAGAATTTGGCCTTGGGAAAAGGTGTTTGTGCATGGGACATAGAGCTGATGAAACAAACCTGTACTATGCTATGCTTCATGGTCCCAGTGGGATGCTGAGTTTTGCAAAGGGGAGAGACATGTTTAAGGGATGCAGGTCAGATGTTAGCCACAACCCATTGCTGCTGCAGCAGTCCTGTAGCCTCTGAGGGCACAGCATGCCCGAGCCTGAGGCAGGATGGCTCTGAGGGTATTGTGATCTACACCCATCACTGCAAAGGCTCACACTACAGTCCATTCATGCAAAGTGTGAAACACAACCTGAAAACCACTTTTTTTTTTTCCTGTGGACTTTCTGAAGTCCTTTCCCTCTTTCCTACTGGGGAAAACAATTCTCTTCCCAGAAAAAGAATCCAGGGCAATATTCCTTAAGGGAAGGTTCAACAGCTACCCATGAATTCTTCTAGAAGAGGGATGCACGTGACCCTAAACTCCTAACTGATGCTCACCAACCAGCTGATGGCCACAGTAGTTACTTCAAGCAATACTGACAGCAGCTGAAATCTCAACACTTCACTTTGTTCTTTCAAGAAAGTGCTCTTCCGCCACAGAGGCAGATACTTCCGTTCATGTGCGAAACAAATTTATCTGCCTGTAAACACAAACAACCCCAAACAGCAAAGGATTTCAACAAATGGAAAGGAAGTACCATGGGATTAAAAAAACTTCAGCCCTACAGAACCTAACCATTTTACAGGACTTGAACGGATATTTCTTATTTCCTTTAGTGAGTCGTAACAACAGATGAATTCAACTATTGCCCATCTAACATGTCTCCCTCTTATTTATCACTTGTAAAGGAGATTACCCTTTAAGATCAAAAGCAGTTGAAAAAATGTTTATTGGCCAGTCTGTATCAGTGCTAAAGGTCCACAAAACACAGTGAGTTCCCTCCCTGAGATAAGTCTCGAAGGAGGCAGTAACTGAACTGTATTCTCTTAAAAACCAATCGGAAACTCAGCACCATTAACTTTCTACAAAACACCCTTGAAATAACAGTACTACAGGCTATCAGAAATGAAGAACTTTTGAAAGCTCAGTGAACTTTTCAAGAGTTTTGCTCTCAATCCACTTGGCTGCAAGCCTATTTGAATAGTTAAGCTAGCTTAACTCATTGTTATTCTTGGATACAGATATGTTCAATCTGCCCAGTATTACTCATGCGGGAGATCATACTCACACATGTCTATATTTAATTGGGTTTTTTCTTTTTAAATTGTTCTTCCTTAAAACCAACATCTTAGCATTCTTACACTTTTGGAACACTATTAGAAAGAACTTTGCTATGTTACTTATTTAAAGAAACACTGTCAAATTAGGCTTCATGTTTTAATGCCATTTCACAAATCCAAAGACTTCAATAATGCAGTAAAAAGGAATGGACTGAAGCAGCCCAGATAGTAAAAATATGCCTTGGAAGCACCTTCTACAATTACCCTGATAATCAGGTAATATCCATAACTTCCCAGAGCTTAAGGTTTTGTTCTTTTCTTTAAGCCTAGATGGGAAGTTATGCTTTTTCAAACCTAAGGTATTTCACTGTATACAGGAATAATTCTGGCAAGTTCTACAGCCAGTATTGTACAGAATGAATGAAACAATCCTCCCCACACACACACCTCCCCAGTGAAAAGGAAAAACATGCATTTAAGAGTTTCCTGATTCAGGACTAATTTTACTAATGCAAGGCACAGTGTTAACTCAGAAAAAACAAACATGATTCAGGTGGATTTTCAGTTTTTAAATGGTCTGTATTTCAAGACACATCGTGTCTAATGTACTTTCTGTGTACCAATTTACAGTACCTGAATTTCTCAGAATGTGGCAGAAGTGGTTGCTTCTTGTCTGCTTAAATATATTTCAGGTCATTCTAAGTATTTAATGACAAGACATAATGGACAAAAGAAGAAACGCTGCATAAGATCTTTTAGTAGAGTACCATTTTTATTCACTTCAGCTTTGAAATTACTTTTTTTAGCAGGTGGCGGGACCTACCTTTCCTCCCCACCCCCATTCCATACCTTCATTTTAAGGGTAAAGTATAATTAAAACTGTCGTTTATATACAAGAGTAAACCAAGGATATTTTGGCAGGGAAGATAGTGTTTCTGACAGATAGGTGCTCCTTTAAACATCTCACTTGTTTTCACTCTCATAACCTACAGCCTACAAAACAGAAACACTAGGAAAAAAAATGCCATTGCTATAATCAGTAAGAAAGGGTTTTATCCTTCCTGCATCTTAGACCTACCCTGCAGGAGATGACATCAAGTGCCACTCAAGAGCTGCATCCTGCTGGCAATCCTCACTGATGTCACGTGGATGTTGCTACCACTCACCACCATTCAGGATGTTATCAACACCTTTAAGGAGTGCAATCTTCATGCAAGTGGGAAGAAGATGACTTTCTGCGTAGCACCCACTTCCCAGGAGCAGTGGGAAGAGTGGAGAAGGAAAGCAACATTACTACTGCATTCTGCTCTCACAGATAGTTTATTCAAAGAGGAATGGCATTTTCTTTGAAAATCTGAAACAGCCAGTAAACTGCAGGAAAAGTAATTAAGCTTCATGGAGCTGCCAACCATGTTCTCTCTGGACAAACATTTCAATTCACTCATGTTTTGTAAATGAACAATGACTGTTTGGGCAGATTATTTTTTTCCTTCCTCTGAATCCCCGAATTTTTTATATAAAGTCAGCTACAGAACTCTTTGATGGGTTTCTTAATATATGCTACTAGTACCTCAAATGCAGTTAAGGAAAAAAAACCAAAAACCTTCTACATCTCATGCATTCAGATATGAAGACTTGCTGGAAAAGGCTTTCATTTCAGATTCATTAAATGCTTTATGAAGTAAAGGCTTTCCAGATTTCTTTTGTGTGATCCCAGCTTGTAACGAAGCTACAGAGATGAGCAAAAGGGCTGCTGAATGGGTTAAGGGAGTAGCTGAGAACACTGTTTGCTCCCCATCCTGACTTGTCATAATATGTCATTGCTTTAGGAGCAGGAAGACAAAACAAATCATGTCCATTTGCATTGCTGATATGATTTTAACCTCAGGATAAACATCTGGACCAACTCTGTGCATCATTATTATTTGTTGCCACTGTTATCCTAGAATCCACAGTTCTGGAGCAGACTACTGCAATGCTAAACCAGTCTGTGTTGGCAAAATAAAAAGGCTCTTTCAAAAAACCCATAACCAACCAACACACAGATATCTAAACAAAAGGAAAGAAATTATAAAAAAAGTCCCACCTGAAGAAAAATGTCAGAATACATTTCAGAATGGTGTATCTGCTCCCTTTCTATTGTCACCTTTTAACATATTTATTTGCATCATTCACGTCTCTTCCTAGTACACAAAAAGGCATTTGTAAATGAGGATGGTCTTATGAAATAACATAACTGTAACTTCCACCACACAGAATGAGCCTTTTTCACCACATCTGCAGGCAAAATTTTTAAGGTCCCTAAAGGATGAATACGATTTGAGCGAAATACCAACAAGGGAATGTGCCCGTTCCCTCTCTCAGAAACTGAAAATCAAAATATAAATCCAAATTAGACACTCCAATACCAGGCATTTTCCTCAGTTTCTGTCAATGTTCATTAGACAAAACTTTGCTATTTTTTTCTAATTGAAAGCTGAACGCCTCTTCTGCAGAATTGCTTCTGCAGACCATAATTACTGAATGCATTTACAATGTGTCGTAACTGGAAATTTAGCACAGTATCTCCATTAGGTTTAAAATGTAACTTAATATAACAGTAAAATCTGCTCTTATATTTTATCTATGTGATTATCACCAGCATTAAAGAGAAACGGTAGCCAAAGCTCATGCAACTCCTTTAACATAACTTGAGACCAGCCCCTAAATGTAGTGAATACCATTGGCATAACAAAGGCATCATCATAACACCCAGAAGAAAGGAGGGAGGGGTGGAAAGTTTGTGCCAGCCCCCTGAATTAGGCAAATGTAAAGCTATTTGCCTCCCTATATTCAGGAAGAATTAATTTCTCAAAAACACCCAAGATTTTTACAAGTTCTATTTTGAAATAATTGTCCCATTAAAACAGCAGACATTTATTTTTACAGATACAAGGTACATTATACAGCTCTTCCTCTTATGAAAGAGATCTTGATTTGTTTTGAGAGCTGTGGGCTTTTTTGAAAGATTTTGCTGAGCCTTAAAGAAGATTTGCTCTTCCATCTTTTCCAGCTAAAGCACAATGTGTTTTGGAAGACTGTATGAGTTCCTCTGGAAAAATATGAATGAGCACCGGACAGTACCAATTGACAGCACCCTCGTTTTCCTCTCAGGAGGTCCACGTGCGAATGCAGCGACTTCAGTTGAACTGCAAGGGGACATGGGAATCCCTGTACCAGAATAATTTCCTTTCATTATTATGAAATTTCTGCATCACTGACTTCCTGAATTATTTTTTTAAAGAAAATAAAACCACAACCCACCAAAAAGAAAGCATTCACTTCTTCCCTGACCCTCGTTTTGCCTACACACAGGACAAGCATCTTTTCTCTGGCACTACAGGGGGCATGCTGAAAAGTTCAAATGGGCAACTCAGTTTTGTTGGGTTTTTCTGTAAAAATCGGATTACTGCAGTTGTTAATTGGACCAGCCACTGTCTCTGCAAGAATACTGATATGCCTTCATCAACATGCCTCAGAGTATCGAGAAAAGTGAAACAAAGTATTCAAATGACTGTTTTGTTTAGATGCACACACTTCTCATTAATGACTGGTTTCAAAACTTTCACAAAATTTGAAACTGAGATATAAAGGGGAATAAAGAGGTATATACTGATATTTGAAAGCTAAGCAAGGAGGGATCATAGCAGTGAAAGACTTGTGAATCACCCCTTGCCTTAAAAGAGAAAAATAAGGGCTGCAGCCTTCCCTATTAAGGACTGTTGGAAACAGACAGGCACAGCAACATGACACCCAGCATAATGATCCAGTGAGCATATAGGGACATATTTTCAAGGGGATTTATGACAGGTGACCTATTACCTAAGCATTATATCTCAAGCTCAAGAATGGTTATATGGGTGGTCTAGCATGCTTTATTTCTTATATAGCAGTTCTAAAATTATGTTACCGGAATTTACTTTTATTTATTTTAAGTTTTCTAGCTTTTTCTTTGTTAATGTTCCTGTGACACTGAGTGTTGACTCCATCAGTTTTGAGCAACACCACCTGTGTGACACATACTACAGAAGGTATTTCTACTTCAAGCAAGCCGGGTTTCCCCCTTACATAGCACCTCAGAAGCAGTCTTTCTCCATATATTCCACGCATGCCAAAGACTGACTACCAAAGCACCAGGAGCCAAGGCACTGTGATCCCATACAGATGCGTTATGTATCTAAATCTGCAGCAGCAAACAAAAAGGTCAGAATGAAGCTCCTTTGCTGCCTAATCTTGTTGACATTTAAATCATTGCTGCTGATGGTGCTTGTGTAGGTCACCCTGACAGCTGATGAGAAGGCATATCACCTAACTCACAGAAACAGATCTCAGGTGCTTAGCTCCTGCTTGAGCAGTATATCAGCATGAAAGGACATCCACTTTGAGTGAAGTTAGCACTTCACAGAATGTCTGGCCTCAAATAAGCTTCCCTAGTTACCCAGGAGGGAGCCTTCAGGGAAACACTGCTATTTGTCTCCTCTGTCCTGGAGGAGGTGACTATTACGACTATGTTGTGCATTGAAATCTCATTTCAAACCACATTATTTCTCCCGTTCAACAGCAAAGTCTAAAAGGGAAAGCAGGAGGGCATGAGCTAAGTAGTATAATCAGTAGTACCATCAAGTTTAACATTGCAGTGAACTCCTCGACTGGCTAGCAACAAGGAGCTTCTGGGATGTTAAACCGGTTGGTCTGACCCAAAGGGACTAGGGGTGGCTGTTCTAATGGAAATACCTTTAATTTGTTGAAACACATAATTTTAGTTGCATGTTTGTAGGATTTACTGTAGCAGGAACCACCTGAACCAATGGAGGACAAGCCTTACAAGCAGCAGTACAGGGAGGAGCAGAAACAATAAGCAGCCACTAACGAGCACTAGACACTTCTATACAGTAAGGCAAGCAAGCCCCATGGCAAGCACAGGAGCCTGCCAACTAATAGCTAAACAACAATAACGGCTATAAATTCAAGACAGCACATTCCAATCATTATCTTGAACCCTTTGAGCCCCACACTTGGTGCCAAAAGGAACTGTGGTTTTTACCCCTGCCAATAACTAAGGAGCACACAGCCACTTGCTCACTTCTTCCCAGTGGCATTGGAGAGAGAATCAAAAGAATGAAAGTGAGAAAACTTGTGGGTTGACGTAAAGATGGTTTAAGCAGCAAAAGCTGTGTGCACAAGCAAACTGAGAGACGGAATTTGTTCACCACTTCCCAACGGCAGGCAAGTGTTCAGCCATCCCCAGAAGAGAGGGCCCCAGTAACAGGTATTCGTGAAGACAAACACCACCACCCCCAACAATGCCTCTCGCCCCTCAACACAAATCCAAAACACGGACCCATACTAGTTACTATGAATAAAATTAACCCTTTCTCAGCTGAAGCCAGGGCACACTGACAGGTTTGATCTAATAATCAAAAGCTTTATGAGCATTTTAAGTCAGAGTCATTCAGACTTATAAGATGTCTGACATCTTTCATCCCTCCAAAAAGAATACTTAAATAATTAACCAGATGAAATGTCTCTGTCAGTTCTGAATACAAACCATCATTATATACAGGTGGGTTCCTATGTCCATAAACACCCACTTCCACTGATACTAATGGAGAGAAGAACAGTCTCATTAGTGTTATACACTTATCTATTAATTTTTTTAATCTGAAGATTTCTTGGAAAAACTTAATTAAACCGTGCCTGTGCTTTCATGCTTTGAGAGCTTGGCAAAGGCTGCTGAAATGCGCATGCTTACTTGATAGTCTGTTCCATTTGCTTAATTTGCTCCATTGACTTGGAGGGAGGGGAAAAAAACGGGAGAAAGAAAGCATGTTCTCCAAGTCACTTTGACTAAAAACTGCATTTCTGCTTCACTCAACATCTACATAAAATCATTAAACTTGTTTTTCTGATTACAAAAGAACAGGAACTTATTTTAATTCAAATAACCTGGTCACTCCACATTAGCACTATATACAGAGGACATGATAACACTATTTTTCCCTTTCTTTTTCATTTTGAAATGTCAAGTAGGTTACATACCATTGTGTGGGTCTGTAATATATCAGTACCAGTCTAGAAGCTGAAAGCACAATATGACCTTGGCAAGTAGGTAAGAAAACACAACACGGTTTTTAATTCATTGTTACCTAATTGCTGACTCTTTTTCTGGAACAGCCATTATTTCTCTATTTGTCTGGTTTTTTCACTGTGAAGTCTGCAGTGGGTAATTCTCAAGTCTGAAATGCTTATTTGGGCCTAAAAATTGAGGATAAAATCTAGGTCCTACTGTAGTTGAAGGGAGTTTTGTCACTGACTTCAAAAGTGTTATAATTTCACCTTGTGAAATTTAAAATCCTTGCCTGGTGAATCTTGCATATGTTTTCTATGAATACCCAATTCTGTCAGCTCTGAAATACTAAGTGTAAGTACAAGGGGATGCTGCAAGAAAAGTATTGGAGAAAAATGGAGCACTTGGTTTAGATGGAAACAGATCTATGTGGAGGACTTGAGTGAGAGGCCAAATATGGGGAGACTACAAAAGAAATTGGAGAAAATAGAAAGGCTGTAACATGAGCAATTTACCTGGCTATCACCTTCACGTATGCATTATAAGCACACAGCATATGAAGAGCTATACCGTTTCACAGGCTGGTAAATTCTGGTACAAAAATCCTTAAATTCAAGGTTTGGTTAAGATCCTTTTCATTACTGAAAGCCAGGCAGATCATAGAAAAGCAATTTGGATTACTGCCACCTTTCTGTTCACGACAAATTTTCAGGAAAAAAAATACTGCAATTAAAAAAAATTATTTTATATTTTACTTAGTATGACAAACATATCTTTTCAATAGAGTAAATATGCAAATTTTCACCGAGAAAGAGGCTCTGGCAAAAAAACCACCACCACATGATCAAAAATGTACAAAGCAAGAAACATAACCCTCCTTTCATCCAAAAACCTTTAAAATGTTCAACCCAGATGTGCAACACTGTATTTTAAGCCATTCTTTCACTTAGTATTTGAACTAGACTCTCCCATCTATTTGGGTTTGACTGCAGTATAAGCAAAATAATACTCTTATAGTCCTATTCATTAACACATAGCCTATAGATTCATATAGAAGAGGGGATACAAGAGTGCCAATCCCACATTTATCAATGCAAATCCTTTACATTTAAGTGGACCACAATGTGAGTTACGTAGTTTTGCACCCTGATTTCTCTTATTGTTTAGCAACCATAGCACAAGGTCAACCAAGTTTTGTATGCAAGTATCACGTATGGCAGGCTACGGAACTTGTTTCCTTCCTTCTGTCCTCAAATTCAGCCTAATTATTGTAATAACATGTCCCAACAGCATGACATTTTGTGACTCAACACACGTTTCTGCCCATACAGAGAACTAAACACCCAGAGCACACTATATGCAAGGAATAAAAATGTGCAATCAAGCCTTTGCATTGCATTCTCAGAGATGAAAATTAAAAGCACCTCCTCTTTCACCTTGTGGCAGGAACAAGGACACCACTGTGAAGCCTGCTCTTTTCCAGAAGAACAGGCGATCCTCATCTCCAGGCACAGATTAGCTTTCTCCGGGTATGCTCTTATCAAACTCAAACACTTCTGTTATCCATGAAACTTAACTAGCACTGTCCCACCAGAACATCTCTTCCCTGCTGAAAGGTGCTCGACCCAATATCCATTCATCTCCCCATCACTATAATTAATGCTAAGCTCCAAATTGGATTAGCCATGTAAGGCAGCTCTGTAAACAAGTTAATAGGATCTCTCTGCTAACAACACTGTTACCAATATCCAATTACTGTAACCAGGTATTAATCTAATGCTGTTAATCTGTCAGATTGTAAAATTTAAAGCGCACTGCTGTAACATTTTAATACAATTTAAAAGTATTCTTTCCTCCTGACTAAAGTATGTATACTAATTAATGTTTTATTTTGATACCACAGCAATGTATATGTAGACAACAAGCCAAAATCCCACATCAGCTCAGGGGTTGGGACTTAGAATGACTTCGACTTTTTTAATTTTCCTTTTAGGTAGAATACGACCAACCACTTCTCTCTGGATAAATGGCAAAATTTTCTAAAAATCTTCTAAATTAGTTTTTAAAAAAATTAACAATTATTATTACCAGAATCCAACGAGGAATAAGAAGAAAAAACCCTCCTCAATATTTAAATCTGTTCTCTCCTTGCTGAAGACAGCAAGGCGGCACAGTTATCTCTCAAAACCCCACTATTTTCTCAATATCCTTGCCACTGGGGGGTGGGGGAAAAAAAAAAATGTCTCCCCACTGCAGCAAGGTGCTGTGTGTGCCCACAAACTGCTGGGGTGGCCAGGACCCCATTGTCACTCTGCTGCCCCCCAGGGCAGTGGCGCTGCTGCTGCCAACTGCTCCTGGGGATGCTGGGGAGGCAGCTACAGATAAACTGGTCACTGCTGTATGCCAGCCAGATCTAAGTGTAAGGTTTACACACCATAGTATGGGTAAAGGATTCAGCTTTTCCTGAAGCAGAAAATGCTTTTAACTTAGTGTAAGATCTAAAGACTCATCTCAAGAGTCTGAAGGATGAAGGAGACATTAATAAAGGGGAACAGCAATAGATGCCACCTGAGCTTCATCGTGAGTTTTCTTTAACTGTGAGAAAGAAGCATATCAGAAAACAGAAACCAGACTGCGATTACTAAAGCATAAGACAATAGCGTGAGGTTGGTGTACAAGCCAAGCCAGAAATCTGAGGCACAGATACAGGTAGAAAGAGATATCAACCACAAGAAGTAAAAAGAACTAACATAAGCAACATCAACTTCAGATGTGTAAGGCAGAGAAAGAAAAGAGCATGTTAGAGCGTATTAAGGAAAATGTAGAAAAGTTTCCAGTTCATCTGATCCAGCTAACGTAGCCACCTTTGCTAGACACTTAAAGAACTGAGAGAAGCACTCTCGTGGAGAAACGGGGAAACAGTGGAAAACAAGCTATGATCTTTGAAACCTGGGGACTCACAGATCAGCAACATGAAGGAGCACAATGGCATGGCAAATGTATAAGCAAGCTGCAGAGACACAGCCGGGGGAGGGGAGGCACAACTAGTATTTCCTGATTGCCAGTTTACTCATGTGGCATTAGTGCTTCTTGACCTGAGTAGGCGTAATCACTTTAGCACTTAGGCTTCTGGTAAAGACTTACTGACATAGGTCTCCACTTGATTTGGAAGCACAAATCTGTACTCCAATGCACAGCACTGATATGTCCTACAACTCTCTATAAGGAAAACAGTTCCATTCATGTTTGCATTATATTTCCCTTATGAAAAACAGTAATTTGAGAATGACTTTAAAATCAGCAATGTAAGATAATAGACATACCATTCATCAGTTTAAGTACTACTGAAATGATAGATGTTGATATATGCTAGTAAATTCCTGAAGTAGCCCTAACTTTCTCTTCCATGGGAGAAACTGAACAATTGTAAATAAAACATCATCATGTCATTACAAGTCTGAGAAACAAATGATCAGAAGTCCATCAGTTTCTCCTTGTACAGCACAAGCTTTACAAAAGCACAATTGCATAACTTGAACTTGTTTGTCCACCCTTTTCTGATACCCCACATAAACCTTTTTTACAGTAATAGGAAAAGCCCTTAAATTGACAGAATTCCAGACCACTCACTGGTCTATGAATAATACTCACATAAATCTTCTCAAGAGCTTCTACATGCCTTCCTTTATATGTTATAGCTCACACTGCTTGTATAGTACTACAATAAAAAGTGCAGGTATATATTTTAAAAGGCCTGGTAAACAAATCCTTTAATCTCTTATGAATATAGCCAAGAAGTCTTTGTTTCATTTTATACTTCCTTAGCTAACATAGCTGATTGAATGTGCACCGCATTTTAAAAAATGTAAGTATATAAACTTACAGTATGCTCTAAATAATACCAGTGAATTATTACTTAAATACAGTTATTTCTTTCTCAAGAGAAGACAGACTTTGGAAAATATAATCAAAAACAAGTCAGGAGGATCGGGACATGCAGAAACAGAAACACAACTAACCTATCGCAGAGAGATGCCACAGGGAGATCAGCATGTTTGGCCATCAATCATAGATCTGACATAGAAAAGAGACATCATAAAACTTCCTCTTCAGCACATCAGTCTCTACTGGACAGCTTTTACCTTTATCTCCATCACTCAGTAATGGGAGGGCTTATATTTTCTTTCAGACAGTTCCTACCAAACAGAGACACTGAGACATCCACATTGAAAATGCCCTCCCCCNCAAACAGAGACACTGAGACATCCACATTGAAAATCCCCTCCCCCCCCCCACCCCCCCCGCATAAAAGACATTGATTCTTCTAGGATAAGTGAATACACTGTATAGCCAGTAGAAGTTCTCTGAATTTGACATATCGCACTGTCTGCAACAGAACTGGTCAATGGTTCAGAAATCTTTTCCTAACCCTTCTACAATCCCAAAGTGCTCTACATAAGAACAGAGAGGCAAGCTGCAACACTTGCCAGTGCTTGAGGGTTTTATTTCAGTTTTTCCTTCTGCAGGCTAGAAGGCAAGTAATAAGAAGAGTTACTTGCCATTAAATAATGATTTTGCAACCTAAAAATTGAGACTTACAGCTGCTGTGTAAAGTTAACTTTTCTAAATAAATCTGTATTATTTTCCCATCTATAATTCAATTTTCAATTACTCTATTGGTACGAGAAGTTATTCAAGTCTTAACAAAGGTAATACCTCAGCTTTGGCTGTATAGGGGAGATACTATAGTGGCAATGGGTTAAACTGTCTTGCACACTATCCCAGCTGCAATGTCCTGGAAACATTCTGTACCTCACATATTGTTAGAACTATGACCACCAAAGGATGCAAGTTTTCACAGAATCCCACTTACCAACAGTTGGAACCTCGTATCTCCAATCTAAACAAATATTGAACTTGTCATGTGTGACGTACCGTGTCCCTCAACGAATGCCTGTACCAGTGGATTTATGTCTCAACATTGCTGAAATATTGATTACTGCTATTTGTGATAAAGGGGACTTGCAAGTAAGATGCTTGTAAAGGGTTAAGGAAGACTTGTTAACATGATGGTTTGAAGTGCCACAGAAGTGACCTCACATAAACAATGCCTTGCTCAAACGACTGCCTCACTGATAAAGAAGAAACATCAACTGGGACATAAGTTTGAGTCTAACACCATATTTTGAGTAAATTATGCACTCAAGGACTCTGCTCTGTGAAAATAAAATGACTTCTTTGATGACTTCCAGCCCCCACCCCATCGGTCTCACGAACTCTTACCTGTTCATGAATTCCTTGCTTGCCTCATTGGTCCTAAATTCAAGCAAAGTATTTAATTGTAGCTAGTTCAAGCTCCCCCTTGTCTCTGAAAGTATACAAAA
>VZTU01019847.1:0-40268 GCA_013400835.1 Zapornia atra | reverse complement strand
CCCCCTCCTCCTCCTGCACCCTCCTACACCCTCCTGCACACCTGTTGCAGGTTAAATAAAGTGACCTACACCTTGACTCCATTTTGAGTCTTAATTCTGTTCCCGAGAATTGTGAAGAACTGGTCACGATAAAGCACCTAATTGGGCATCACTCAGGGGTTAAGCTCAGCCGCCCCCAGCCACCCAGAGCAATCTGAGGTCGGCTGGAACGCAAGGGAGTTTAACCTCTGCCAAAGCAGTCTATCTGGTTGCGGATCGTGACATCATGCACTTGAGCGAGCCACAAAACAATGAAGCAGATGTAGATTTGCATTTTCTAAATTTCTTTTTTGAATAAGTTGATTCTTTTGTGAAGAAGTAGATCCTGTGGAGTTATGGAACACAAGACTACAAAACCTAATGCCTTCATAAAAACACATTTTTGTTGTGTGGTAAAGAACAGCTGGGAACAGATACCTATTTCATATACAAATTAAATTGGCCAGGTTTCTCTCCAGAACCACAGTAAAGATAATATACTCTGTGGACTGGGGCCATTAAGACACTCCTGCTCCATTCTGATCCTCAGACCCTCCCCAGCTAACAGGAGGATTTGTACACAGCAATATCAGGTGGGTAAATTATATACATAACACTGCCATCCCACAAAACTTACCATGTTCCTGCCAGGATGTAGGTAAGTACATCAGGGCACCTATTCCTACTGCCACAATATTTTCAGGCCTCTGCTGATGGCCAGAGTATCCAAGGAAACCTCAGCTTCCTTAACTTTCTGTCCTGCATGTTCCCTGTCTCTGATCGTTTACCCTAGGTAGTAACTAGTTAGATACAACCTACATTCAGCTTTAACTTTATTGAGAGTAGGTAATCTACTACTCAAGTAGAGAAGTGCAGAATTTTGGGAAACAGTCTCTCAGAGAAATGCAAACACATAATAGTGGCTGTTCAGCTGCTGGGTCAAA
This sequence comes from Zapornia atra, assembly GCA_013400835.1. Classification (NCBI taxonomy): domain Eukaryota; kingdom Metazoa; phylum Chordata; class Aves; order Gruiformes; family Rallidae; genus Zapornia; species Zapornia atra. The sequence goes on along the minus strand of VZTU01019847.1, from coordinate 39,306 downwards.
AGCATTTGCAAAGTTGAGCTACTTGAAGACCATAATATTTTGCAGCTTCCGCTTAGCATGTGGCAAGACCAATCCTGCTGGCAGCTCCTGCTCTAAGACTTTGGCTACCAGGCTAAGACCCTGCTGGAAGCTCCTGAAGTTGTAAAGTCCCAGTGGGGACAACCACACTTGCATACACAGCAGTAAATCCAGAAAACACATTATAAACTATAGAAACATTTTGTTATCAAATAAAAAAAAATCTCGTTAAGTGCAAGCGAACTGTATTAGTCTTGCAAAGGGACTACTTAACCTTGAAAGACATTCAGCAGCACTGCATAGACTTACCCATCCACTGAGAGAACAAACAAACAAAAATAAATACAAAAGAGAACATTTATGAAGATTTAAGTCCCTTTACACTGATACAGGGATATCTTATTTAGAGCACAGTCAGATTACATAAACAAAATTATTTTTTACTCTTCTTACTGGACAAGTACATACTATTCAAAGCACAGCTATGAAACACTTTTCCTACAAGTGAAAAGCCGCCTTTATTTACTGTGACCAATACAAACTGGTACTGTTCTAAAAGAGAGCACTTATTCACAGGAAAAGATCCCTCAAGATCTTTTCAGATTTACTTCTATACTAGATACTATTTCCATGGAAGGGCAGATAACTCAGAAAAGGAACATAAATACAAAGCATGTCTGTCCTGACAGACAGTAGAGTTGAAAAATAAAGTGTTTCTCAGAAAAACTGACAGTCCATCTAACTGTGCCAAACAAAAATTAAGTTGCTAGTCTCCCCTCCTTGTCTTTTTCAGTCCTTGCATCAGAAGCCATTACACACTGCATTACAAAATAGGAGCCATGCACTCAGAACATGTCTATTATCAGATTATCCATCCATACTCAGATGTATGTAGCATCATGACAAGCCATGACCACACAGCTGAATTCTGATTCAACAGTCCAGAGAGTGAAGGACACAGTCTGGGAACAAGAACAGTTGTGGAGGAAGAGGAGATGATGGCTGATCTTCCAGCCCTGACCATCAGTAGCCAGATACTCATGATGTTATGTTCCAGTGCCAGTTTAAATGCTGCGAGATCTCAACCTCCAGTCACCATTCCAGAAGGACATTTCTGGTCCTGTGTTATTGCCTCCCTTTGTACCCTCAGCATTCTCTAAAGCTTTTTTAATTTGGGATGTAGCTCTCCTCCTCTTACTTACAGATTATAGTCCACCCTCATTCACAAGGCACTACTTTTCCTGCAGTCTCATCTTTTACTAACGTGAAAAATTATGATGATGTAAGCATAACCCCTTGTTCTCAATATGCAATACTTTGGAAAGAAAAAAAAAGAAAAAGGCTAAAAAGGCTGTTACTCCTTAAACAGGTCACCAGTATTCCATAGCTTTTTTTATTCTTTTTTAAACCATATGCCAGTTTGGGAGACAAGAACACTCATGTGAAGTCTGGGGTCAGGGAACAGCCCTTTCTTAGTAACTGCCTCTTAACTCTATCCTGAAGTCCTCTTTCAGGATCCCTCACCTAGTTTCAACTCATTTATAATATAAGGTGATCCAGAAACAGATTCATTGATACGCTCTTCCGGCTCCTTAAAGGGCTGGTGTAGATTCCTTGGACAGACACTATTGACCTTCCTATTGGGCCTTCCTTCTTCATTTAGAGTGAAAAAGAAGATATGGTCTAGATGAACCCTCTGGATTCCTCCTGGAGATCCACTAGAGACAAGCTAGTGAAGATATCTTTGCAGCTGCCAAATCTAATATTTTGGCAGCTGAGAGATCTAACCCTGTCTAAGGACCTGGTTAAGGGAAGCTTGCAATCGTGCAGTTGTGCAAGATGTTTGACCATTTTTCTTACAATACATTCTTCCATCCCTGAAGTCTGGTGCTTCCTTTCCCTCACGCTTCTCCTCCCAATGATATGCTGATTCTACAGACTGCATCTTCTTTGTCCAAGAACCTTCTAGATGTTCTCTCCAAGAGGATTACCTCCATGAACAGTTGTTATCCCTTCAAAATAGACCTTGACTTTCCACAGGGCTTTGTGGATAGCTCTGTTAAAACTGTTTTGCGTGTATAGACTCTATATTGAAAGGAAGGCATAAATCTTCTCCCTGAGCTTTGGGCTGAGCAATGCTCTAATGAATCACACTGTGTGTGGAAGCATCTCAGCAGCAGTAGGAGATAGATGGTGTGTGCCATGCCATATGTCCTTTAAAGAGATGTGTTGGCAGAATTGGGTCATTCCAAGTGGGTCCCTGTGAGGTGAGGTGCAAGTCATCCAAACTGCTTGCACACACTTTAGAGTGTGGCTGCTCCTGAGCTTTCACCTACATGCACCAGATGGGACACCCTACCAGCACCTGGTACTAGCACTAGGCACTAACCATGGAAACTGGGTCCCTGGGGAAGCCTATCAGTACAGTACAGGTGCACCCACAAACACTTGAAAGTCAAAGCAGACACACTTTAAAGATTGGTGAATGCTGATGACTGATAAGAATCCATAGCTGCTTTTATTGCACTTCATAATATAACTGCATAGCAGAAATAGCCAAAGTACCTTTTCTCTTGGGCGTTTTCCCAAGATGGTGATTATGAGGATGGGATAGTCTATGCAATAATGACAAAGGTTCACTGGCTATGCATGCTATTTTTTAAAAATTATTCTTCAGTATCCAAAGGCTTTAGTCAATAAATATTCTAAGCTGATAATGTAGCAGTTAAGATCGAAAAGAGGCATTTTTCATGCCCTTAAAATCTCAGTTAGACTATATACCTTTACTAGAAAATATAGCAGGGATTGTTATACGTTACGCATCTACAGGTGGCAAATGTGCTACTCTGATGTCCAGTGCTCACAGTGTTGAAAAAAGTCAGTTTTCTAGTAGCTTGCTCTCTAACAGGATGAATTAATCATTTCTAGGATGAATTATGGAAGTTTGCCTCTAACAAAATAATATTGTTCGTACAGCATGGTATGTAATGGGAACTACAGAAGAAACTGATTTATCCAAGGGCTGCATGGATTTATTGAGAATGATTTATCAGTTTTAATTCATCTAATCTCTAAAACATCCTGAGCCCTTGTGACACAGAATTACTTTTATTTGGCTCCAAAATAAAGCATCAATTCAGTTTTTCTTGAGATTTGTCAAAATAGTTTTATGACCTCATCAAGACTCTTCGATTAATACAAAATTAAGGTAAAAAAGAAATCCCTGCACACAGATGTATTGTACACAAGCCTTAACAGAATTTCAGGAAAACAGTTTAAATTGCTCATACTGACTTTGTCGAAGACACTAAATTTAACACACCTTTTCTTGCAAAAGTACCACAGGGTTTAAAATGGTCTGCTCAGTTCTTTAGCTTGACCTCTCACTGGAAGGAACAACAGCACAAATAGCATAGTACTTTTCAGCCCCATTACAGTATAAAATAAAAAAGACATCTCACATTATTTCCAGCAGTGCCTGTTTTGATTCCAGAAGTCCCGGCTAAAACTTGTTAGGCTTATTAAATCCCACAGAAGCACTACACAGATTACTAGCAGTACATACAGTTATTCTGTACACCAAACTACTCAGAAGTACCTTGATTTTGTTAGATTAATTCGAGTTTGATAACATCAGGTTATTTTTCTGGCTATATATGGTTTCTGCCCAGATTCAAGAGGTAAGCTGCAAGCACTTTTGCTGTTTTAACTCTCTGGTACCAGCTCCCAGGTATCTCTAAGTTACCAACAACTGAATGTCCAGGTACATAGACAGCATTAAATTAATTAACTACAGACTTTAACATAAGAAGACAAAACATTATATTAATTGCAAACAAGAGTGAATCAATACTATTTTTCCCTTGGAGATCTTATACTATTACTCTACTTGCCTACCACCTAAGATGGCAATTACCCTCAGGAATTATGAGACAAAGAGGTGAGTCTTGTCAATTCAGTAGATAATTCATATTACATGGAACAGTAATTCATACTTCATCACATACAAAATTTCTTACCCCTGAGGTTTTCCTCCAACATTTTTTCTGCTAAGCACAGGATGCAGACCATGAAAATTGTAAGTCAATGCTATTCTTTTAAGCTCAGATATTCACAAAACAACTATAAAATATACAGTATGGAGAACTCTCCCGTAAGGCGTTTAACATTATTGATCCCAGGATTTGCAAGCTAAATATAACAATGCTGTGTTCATCTTACCCATGGATTCTCCTAACCTAACTATTACATAGTCTCTACAGAGACAGCATCTGTAGAAATGATCATGTTGTTCCAGGAAGAAAGTTACTACAGGAACAATACTGTGGTTACAATAAAAAAAAATAAATCTTGAGTTAAGTGTCCTGAGTTTTATCCTTAATTATAGCACGGTGTGCTATATGCTATGAAGCATTTAATTCTCTCTCATTTGAATTGAAGATGGCTACAGTAACATTTACATTTAGGATATCCATATGAAGCATACACACACATGCATTTTCTACATATTTATCTACATCACAGGTTTGTTATCAAGTCTTGCAACCAGTGTCCTTGTCTAAAGTTCCTTTGTAGACACGTAATTATTATATTAACCAAGTAGGCCTCCAGAAGTATTATACACAGTGGCTGGAGAGTAAAATAAAAGTTCATTTCAGTTCACTACATCAAGTATGGGAAAGAGCACAACAAAAACTGTTGTGTGAAGTTCTGACTTGGATCATGACTTCCATCACTAGTTCAATATATATATATATTTTAAAATTTATTTTAAAAACAATGGTTCGACACCAAAGCTGTATCCTGTATTGATAATAAACCACAGATATTCATATACCATTTTGCTATTTATGTGGTGGCATGAAGTGGCCATAAGCAACGATAACTGGTGTTGCAATGGTCTCTCTGCTGGCCACTATCTAATAAAAAGTAGCTAGAGAAAATATAGAAAATTATCTACTCCTGCTGCCTCGGCTATGGATAACAAATAATAATTAAAACCCAAATATCTTTACTTTGTTAGTGCAATGATGAGTGCATAGCAGCTCTCAATATATAAAAGGATAGTCATAGGACTTTGGTTCTGCTAGAAATCCATCTGGAGAATGCCTGTGTTTAGTTGGAATATACCATTTAACACACAAGAAGTATAGTGACCCATGGGGGGCCAGCAAGTGACAAGTCAGGAAGTGATGATGTTTACACAGATGCTGGAGAAGATCAAGAGATGGCTTTGACTGGCTTCAGTCACAGAAAACCCTGAGTGCAGAAGGACCCTAAAGGCAGAAAGCAGTGCCTGCAGTGTTTACAGAGACCCTGGTGGCTTCAGTCCAGCTCTTTGACCCCCTCATCTCTGACTCTGCCTTGACCCCCATATTCTGAACTCAGCTGTACTCCTTGCACGCCACCTCCACTTGCTGCTGCCCTCAAAGCCTCATCAACAGAGGTCACCAGCCACATTGTGTGGCTATCATGTTGCACACAGACAGCAAGGTTTGGGGATTTTTTGCAGTTTATCTAAGCAGTTAACTTATCTGAAAGTCTTAAGCGATAGTCAGTCTAATATATCTGAACATCCTATTGACTGGAAAGGCTAGGGGGTTGTTTTCAAGTTCTAAATCTTGATGAAAATGCATTTGGTAAACTGATTTAGATTAAACAGTGATCTGAGTGTCTGAGATTCATGCTGTTTTCCCGACATTTTCTTGACACAGAATCTATTATTATCAGGTCCTCAGGGAAACCTGAAGAAGAGCAAAAATCCGCATCTTTGTCTCTCATCTCCAGACCTTAATGGTCTTTGATGGGCACTGCAACAGAGCAAACTGTCTCAATGTAGAAGAGTAAATCTGTAAAACCAAGGCATGCTTCTTACAATAAACACAAAACTACTGACTTTCTATATTTAAAGTTACCTTCCAGGTATTTAACAGAAGAATTCACTATTCAGCTCTGTTCTTGAAACATTTTTCCTAGGTGCTACAATTTCAACATTTTGTTTTGAACTGACTCCCAAAGTGCATTAATTCCCGTTCTCTTTTTGGTCTGCATTTTTCAGATTAGAAGCTGTTCAATTCTAGCCTTAAATTAAATCTTAAAATAGTACTACTAATAACGCAAACTTCTTCACATACTCCTAGACTATAAGCTTTATAATACCTAATATTTTGAACGTGTGTCTAGGTTGCATGTGATTTTAGAAAATGTTGACATTACTATTGCAGAAATTATTTAAATACACAAGCACACGAATGCACACACATACACTCACATATGAATTAAAATCCTTTAAACTCAAAAGGCCTGCACTAAAGGAGCATTAAGGATGTAATACCGAGTACTCAAAACCTAGGCAAAATGCCTGTAATTCAATGGTCTACATGCTACTGGTTTTTAATTTCATAAAGGTACTTTTATTCCTCTCCCGCGGGATGAGTGCTTCATCCAGTGTGTAGTGTGGGACCATACAACACAAAAGGTTGCTGTCCATGCCTCATTTGTTGCCAACTCCATGCTGCAAGGAGTTAATAAACGGAGTTGGAGACAGACGGAAGAGAAATGAGGGGTTGATGGTGAAGACAATTGAGTGCTACCCTGGAGAATTGGATTCCACCCCCATCTCTACCATCAAGCTCTAGTGTGATGCTGGGCAAACATTTCACAGATGGCTACTAATTGTGTCTTTCTCATTTCCTGCATGCACAGTGGGCAACACCTGAGGCCAGATTTACAGAAGTGCTAAGTGTTCAAACAACAACTGTATTTGACTGAAGTGTTTTTTGTGAATGGAAACACTGCTGTAAGATCTTGATACTTCTGAAAATTCCAATCATGCCTCTGCAAACAAATGTTTGCTTGACAGTTTTGGGCATAATCTCCTGAAGAGTCAATCGTGTATTTGTAAAATAGAGATAAGACAATAACTTCCCTTTGGGTCTGGTTAAGATAAATTCATTAAAGTTTATGCAGCACTTCAAGACCACGGCTCTCTAATTCAAAATTCCCACTACCACAGTGATAACAATGATATAGAGTATTTAGTGAGAACTTGCAATGAAGTGCATTAAATACAACATTCAGATATACATCAGGGAGGATTAAAAGTAGAAGTACATGCACTGAACAACTGACAATTTCTCTCCTCTGTAAGACTTCTGAGAAAATAATCCGTGACCCCAAAGGAAAAGCTGGTTTACAATATAACTATTTACGAGAAGCTATTGGATTACTGATAGAAGGCAGTTTCAATTCTGCTATCTCCCATCTTTCAAATATTTGATTTTTGCAATACTAACACTCATATTTTCTGACATATTTTGTACTTATATAAATGCATATGTATTATAGAAGAACTTTGTCACATTTCATAACAGTTTGCAACTGTTGCCTTGGTAACTAAATTTAAACAGATCAGCTGGCTGCAATCTTGACCCTTTCTTTCTAAAGTTCTGTTGAAATCTAGCTCTTCAATACTCCTCAATATCCTTTTGCTCTGAAAATGGAAATAACAGCACAGAGTGCAGCAACAGGGTTCCTATGAGATTATGAGCAATTTTTGTCCATTGTTGTTGTACACTTCAAAATCAGGCTGGCTGATAGTAGAAGTCACACAGGTTTCCTGTTCTCATCTAGTCCACTTAAAGAATTATTTCTGAACCCCAGTTCGTGCTGAGGAACAGGTATGGAAGTTTCATCTCCATTTTTTCCAAACTTTCTAACTGTAAAGACAAAAATAATAGAGCTCAGTTTGTATGTGCTGTCTTTATATTCCAATGTTCAATATATTCAAGATGAATGTTTCACAGTAGGGCTTATCCTGATCCTGTCGATGCACTGGTGTCTCTACTGTGGCCTTCCACTTTCCCTTTTATTGTCAAATTACAAATTGGAGATACTTCAAGGCTGCTCTAAACTGTGCTCAAGTGCGACAGAATACACAAAACCCTTCTGGACTCTAGGATTTACTCTAGCTAGTTTTTTTTTTTCCTCCCCCTGCTCCCCAGAGTCTCCCTTGACACATATTTCATATTGCAAGCTGAAGAGTGAAATAAAACAGCTCTCCTGGCATGATGCCACCTAGGGATTTTCTTCCCCACAGCACACTCATTGGGCAGTAAGCTGTGCCAGCTGCCCTGCTGCTCCTATCTGCCGGAACAGCACAAAGCAGCGGGAAAGAAGGTGGAAGATCGAGGCCATGATATCTTTTTAAAGAAAGCCAAAATTCCCATTCTGCATTTCACATTCGGAATGTTTCAGATGAATCCTTTTGAAACTATAGCACTCAGGTTGAGAGGAGGAAGAAAGGGTTCGTGTTCCCCTGGCTTTGCCTGCAACAGACTGAAGTTTAGGGAGTTGGAGCACAGAAGTCAATGGGTAATTATATTAGCAGATAATGAACACAGATTTGCAAGAGATGGTTAAGCAGTTCTCAATCTGTCACCAGCTGGAAGAAATACCACAGTTCCTACATCTAAGATATGTTTTCAGTGTTTCTGTAAAGAGCCTTCTTCCTGTAGAAAGAGAGCCATGATTATTTACATGCTGTTTACGTCTAAATAATTCCTATTTTAAATAATATGAGGAAACTTCTATTAAAAACTCAACAACCTATATTTCTGCTGAAAATGGAATTCACCAAGTGACAGTTTCTGAAGAAGCATTGTGTGAAGAGCTGTCAGTTTTCATTTTAGTTTTGCATGAGAAGGATGCATTTGGAATGATAAGCTGTAAATTACAGAAAACTGGAACAAAATTTCATAAATATTAGTTACATTAACCAAAGGATGGTTCCAACACACTTATTACAAGACAATCAAATCAAGCTCAGCTCCAGTTAAGCTCAGGTACTAACCAAATAGCTGCCAAATTTTGAATTTCTGAGTTAGAAGTGGAAAAAAGTTTTAGTACGTGTTATGTCACATGAAAAGGGAAATCCTTGTGGCTTGGATACATTGTGAAAGGAAAATCCATGTGGCTAAGAAACACTGAGCAATGCTATCAAGATACAGTTTATGCATATTTAAACTTCAATCAAATCACTTCCATGTGATTTCTTTTCCATGGTGCTATGTACTTCTCATTATTCCTTTCTACCTTTTGACCAAGTTTTGCTTAGCTGAAGTAATGCACTTTGATACGTTGCCATTCTGGCCACAAAGGTCCAGTTTTGCCAGTGGCAATGCTGTAAAAAAAATAAATAAATTGGGAAGATAGGTGTATTTTATTGTGAAAGGACAAACCTCAGTAAGACGCAAACCAGACTTGCTGCATGTGATCTGAGTTTGTATCTGACGTGTCTAACTCTTTACACACCTAGAGACCAAAAGCCAGAATAAGAAGCAGGCTTTAGATATAACCATTTTTTTGTTAAAGGGCAAGACCTGCACACTGCAATTAATTTTCCATTGAAAGTGAACAATAACAATTAAAAAAAAAAATCAAAGACTGTATTGTATTATCAGCTATTTTAAGACAATTATCTCTGGAAGAAAATGGAATGATGGATGTACTGGCAACAAGTCCTCCTCAGATTTACACACACTTAACAGCAAAAGTGGCAACAGATCCCCAGCTTCACGATTCCATCTGCAGCATTTCAAATTCTTGTTTATGCTCCTTACAGAGACATACACATGGAAGTACTGTGCTCATCTGTCAATGCTAGTAGCTTGTACCATAAGCTTTCATAATAGAGTGCCTGATCCCCTTTATTCACAGCTTAGTCCTGGAGTTTGCTTGTTTGTTTTTTGGGGTTTTGTTGTTGTAGTTTTAAATGTTAAATATACTTAGTTTTCTTGTAATGTTCACATTTGTGATAGTAGACTTAAATCCACTTCATGTATGTCTGTGTTGCATCAAAGAAAAGAGAACAAAACTGCCCACATACATTAGCTTTCGTATAGTAGAGTGATGCTATAGCTGTATCTCCTCTAGTGTTAAGCTTGTCTTCATTTACTTAGAATTTGAAATTTTATTCCAATCCACATTTTGAAATAAGAACCTGAACTTTCCTTATAGCCTTCCCCATTTCAAAACATAGTTCTGTATTTCTGCCCAGCCACATGAAGGATTTATCTAAATTCCTTTTGGCTGTCAAAATTTTACAGCAACAACATCCCATGACGTTATTTCCTCTTATGCGGAGCTTCCATTCTACAAAGATAAATGTGAAATACAAGATATTAGGGCCAGACATGCACACAATCAAATTATAACTGTCTCTGCATGTGCTATAACCCTTATTTAAGTCAAAGTTCTTTCCCAAATGAAAGCGGTCCTTCTCAGGGCACAGGGTATTTGCTGAGGCTTCATACCATTCTAGCACCCTCCTACCAGTTTTTTTTCTTTTTTTTTCTTTATCCAGTCACTAAAAAAGGGGGCTGCTGGGCAAAAAAAGCTCAGACAAGTAGAGAACATGAGTGTATGAACAGAGTTTGCCTCCAACTATAGCCCCCCAAATTCTGCAGCGCTTCATATTATTTTCCCCCTAATGTGTTTTGCATTCTCACCAGCAGCTTAGAAGTCTGCAGTTTGAGCTTGAAGTTTTCTGTTAAAGCAAAACAAAATGCCACACTTATTAAGATAGTCACACACAAGAAAAAATTACTTTAGGATCACAAGGATGCAGCAATGTTGTATACTTTAAATGCAATATGATGCCAAACCAGCAGACCTCCATAGTGCTAGATACTTCTTAGACATATCTTTGTGTAACCTTTCTGGATGATCTTTCATTGTCATGTTTATTCACGACAAAATTATTTCCAGACATTGAATTTTCACTACAAAATATCACCTCCCAATATGCTCTCTCAACCAAACCATAAATCACTAACTCATTACTAACCAGCACAAGTTAAAAAGAAAGTAACCAAAAAACATGCTGCATGTAGTCTTAACATAGACATTTTTGAGTCCTCACACACTTTTGGGCAGGAGTGTTGATCATCTTTGAGGGTAGGAAATCTCTAGAGAGGTATCTGGACAGGCTGGATCAATGGACCAAGGCCAGCTGTACGAGGTTCAACAATGTCAAGGTGGCAGGTCTTGCACTTATACACATCTTGCCCATGCAATGCTACAGGCTTGGGGAAGAGTGGCTGGAAAGATGCCCAGCAGAAAAGGACCTAGGGGTGCTGGTTGACAGCCATCTGCAAATCAGTCACAATGTGCACAGGTGGCCAAGAAGGCCAACAGCATCCTGGCTTACATGGGGAATAGCATGGCCAGCAGGACTACAGAAGTGATCGTCCCCTTGTACTTGGTACTCGTGAGGCTGCACATCGAGTGCTGGATTCAGTTTTGGGCCCCTCAATACAAGAAAGATGTCGAGGTCCGGAACCTTGTCTAAAGAAGGGTAACAAAGCTGGGGAAGGGTCCAGAGCACAAGTCTTATGAGGAGCAGCTGAAGGAACGGGGGTGGTTTAGTCTGGAGAAAAGGAGTATGAGGGGAGGCCTTATTGCTTTCTACAACTACCTGAAAGGAGGATGTAGCCAGGTGGGCATTGGTCTTTTCTCCTGAATTAGAGAGAGGACAAGAGGAAATGGCCTCAAGTTATTCCAGGGGAAGTTTAGATTGGATATTAGGAAAAATTTCTTCACCAGAAGGGTTGTCAAGTATTGGACCAGGCTGCCCAGGGAAGTGGTTGAGTCACCATCCCTGGAGGTATTTAAAAGATGTATAGATGTGCCTTTTAGCAACATGGTTTAATGGTGATGACTTGGCAGTGTTAGGTTGGACTCAATGATCATAAATGTCTTTTCCAACCTAAACAAATCTATGTTTTTAATCATAAACCTGTGTACTCTGCTCTATAGTCTCTGATGTTTGCACAAAGAAACTATACAACACCTGAATAGAAGCTCTGTTGACAAATCATGCTAAAATTAACAGAATTTCCAGAGCAGATAGAAGTAATAATGATTGACAATTTTTTTATTTATTTTGAGTTTGCATCCCCAGGAAATGAAGCTTAACACTATTTATGTTGATATTTCATATTCTGTGTTCATTCCGATTCAAGACATCAGGTTTCCCTGGAAACCTCCATTGCTTTGCCTCCACAGGTTGCTTTAGTCTACCATCACCTTGGCACCTGTGACACAGTGTGACCAGTATGGCTTGGACAGAGCTGTGCTTCCTTGTGCTGCTACCCGCAACAGCTGCTGACCTTCAGCTGGCTGCAAAGCCCATCACCAAAGGACCGGGGCTCTGAAGCCTGACCTTGCCTTCTTGGTGGAAGCCCAATTAATTTTCACAGATCTTTCCCACAGCTTCAGGTTGTCAACTCACGCAGCACCAGGCTGGGTTAAACTGCCTCCAAAGAGACAGCAGCTACAGGCCAGGTCTATCATACAGCTGGCAGTCTATTTAAATGAACTGATATTCAAGAGCTGAGGAGAGGGAGTTTTGGAAAGTGACAGACAGACACAGGGGGAAGCCTTGGCTTCCAGAGGAATCACTGTAATGTGTCTGAGCAGGTGGGAACAATGAGAAGGAAAACCTATAAGAAGACTATGAACTTAATTTCTGTAACAAGTCGTTAAAAGTAGCTGAGGCAGGAAACCTTTCACAGCTGAACTGGTGTTTGGATTGATCAGTATTGACAGCTTGTTTACTGAGAAGATCTCCAAACTAGAAGTGCTCACCAAGTAGCTTAAGCTTCTTTCCAACACAGGAAAAATACAGTGAGGTGGAGACTAGCTTCTCACAGTCTACTGCTGCAAAAGGAAAAGAAAACCTTTTCCTTTCTGTTTTTACATTGAATTTAGAAAAAATTGACTTGCTAATCTTTCATAGATTGCCCTTCTTTCATCTTCTTGAGAGATAAATATTTTTAATCAGGCAATTCCCTTCAGGATAACAATGATTTAAATTATACTGATGAATGATATCAATCAGTTATTAGGCATAAAAAATGTGTATATCAAAGCAAACTACATTTATACTAACAAAAGTGCAAAGCTTTTTCGCTCTTAAAAAAAATAAAACCACCTCTAATAGTTTTTATATACTCAGGTTTTTCGGGGTTTTTTCTTCAAATGTTAGAATAAATCCAGCAGTTAACTGGTGAGTTCTCTTTGCATTAGAACATTATTAAATGTGGAATTTATCAAATTAATGGGAGATGGATTCCCGCAGATATACAGAAGTTGCTTTCAAAGGCTGTTGTTTAAAATGGAAAATTAACATTCAAATGACACCGTTGACTTTAGAGCCCTAAATAGGGTTGTCTTCCCCATTATTTTGCCAAATATCCACCTTGACTCAGAAAGATCTGACATTTAAGGATTTTAAATGATCAGCATGTTAGGCCTCCTCCCTGGGGAGTTCAGGCACAGAGCTCTTCCTCTATCTGTCTCTCATCCAAGGGGTTGGACTGTGACCCTTGCTGCAGAGAAGGTGGCTTCATCACTTCAATAAAACAGGGTGTCTATCAAAGCTGCTCTTCACTAAGTTTCTTCATGCAGCAAGGGGAAAGCCTGGGCCACATCATGAGGTTTTTATTGGCAAACACCATGCCCACAAATGGCTGCTCCAGGGCACTTCAGTTATATCTAACCACTTCACAAACCAGCTAGGAAATTGTAATGGGCCTCTACAGAAGATGATGTACCGAGGAGACGGTGATTTCGGGCAGAACACAGGGGGAGTAAAACCACAGGCCTTGCTTGTAGAGACCCATGTTAGCTTGAGTAACCATTATGTAAGTTGAGTATATACCATGGTTGCCTTTATTTTGTTCCTATGGAGACACACATGAACGCTCTGCTCTCAGCAGACCTTAGTGACTGCTGGACAAACTTCACAGACGAATTTGAAATAGAGGAGCCTGTATGTGGTTCTCACCTAGTCCGTGGACATGACAGTTTACATACCTTGTCTTACCTTTAGATTAAGCAGCATACTTATACACAACATTCCCTTACTTGATAGCAAAAACATGAAGGAATTGTCGGTGCCTTTCTTGTTGAGATCCCAAAGGCACCTGCACACCCTCCATGAAAAAAATAATTAATGATGTGTATCAAGCTACCCACATGCTTCTGTCAGCTACGATGTTTCCTTAAGTTTGGAGAGAGAAAAACAAAGACCCCTCTGCATCCCCATTAGCCAAGTCATTTGTTTTAAGGATAACACTAGGATGAAGATATTTAGCACAGGACTGGAAAAAAATACACTTCAAAATCAAGTACCAGAGTTCTTTCCAGCTCAACATGGTCTGCTTTCTATGTGGGACCAACATTAGGAATCTGAACTAGGCCATTTGTGCTTCACCTACTGTTCACAGAAGACTTGTCCCTCCCTGTCCCCACAGTCACCAGTAAGAGTAAAGAGCTCCATGAAAACCAGCTGAACCATTGCCTTTAATTTAAGCTCCCTCTCAAGAAAAACAAAGCTGAATTGTCAGATCTCTGACATTCAAAGAAAGGAAGACAACTGGTGTTCACAAAAGGGTCTGAGAAGAAGTCAAAACCAGTAAAACATCTACCAAAAAATGACATTCTGAACATTAAGTCTGGAAGCACATTTAATTTACAAACAATTCCCTATAGAAGGGTAATAGAGGATCAAACAATGCTCACCTAGACAAAGTTATAGTAAAATTAATTCACTGTATAAACAGAAAATTCGTATCAGTAAAGAGCAGTATAAATAACTAAGATGAAGGAAGATGTAGCTGCAAATTATGGCACAGCACTGTCTTTACAGATACTTTCTCTGTCATTACGGAACTGAGCATATTGTTTAGCTGCTGGTTGCAGGACTAATCTTTACAAAACAGTATTTGTTTTATGCACAATACATCTGGTGCTGAAGATAAAAATTCAATATACAAAATATATATATGAAGATATTTTCCTTAAGTTAACACAGTCATTTAAGACATCCCACCTTCATAATGAAAACCAGAAGAACTTCCCATTTTAATTGTCTATGCAAAAGTTAACAGAGATTTCTCAAAACCATAAATCAGAAGGTGTTTTTCAAAGGAAGGTATTTGGCAAGGAGAAGTAGCAAAGACGACTACCAAAAATTCTTGCTCAGAAACATTTTATTCTAGATGTGAGTCCAGAAATACAGAAAATGCAATCCTGAGCACAAAGTTAATTTCGCAGCAGTGGATAAAAATCCAAATTGATTCTGGCCAATATTTCATGCTTTAATCAACAAATATATGTTTCAGAAAGCTATCTAGGGGAATTAAAAGAAAAAAAAAAGAGAAAAGCAAAACATAACAAAACATGGGTCCTGATCTGATGCCATGAAGGATATTCATTAATGCAGCAACAGATGGTTAATCTGCAGACTTAAAATATGTCAACTTCATTTAATTAAAAGTCAACATTTTTATAATATTACCATCATAAAATCAGGTTTTGACAGTGTGCCAAATTTTATTGCTTTTTATACTTTTAAACAGAAACTTTTTGATAAGGAGCAACACACTCACCACTTCTGTGAACATTCACATGTCACAATAAACACAGAGCAACTTCTCCTGTGGGCTCCCTCCTGCAGTGGCTCTCCCACGCACAGCAGGATTTTGATACCTCTACGCCTACACTTGGTAGCATTTCAGGCTGCGGCAGGTTCTGGAGCTGATACAGCTACACTACTGCTGGTACTCAAGCTAACTGGTTTTGTGTCAGATGGAACAGCTCAGCTGTCACCCTCTAATGTGCAGTGTAAATACACAGCAGTGGGTCTAACTGTGAGGTGTAACTCATTGTACAAGTATCAATAGCTGGCTTAAGTTGCTTGTAATGAACTCAACACAAGGATACATCTGATACCAAGTAATACTCATTCTTTAACATCATATACCACCAAAGCAAACTGACACTGAGGCATGAGGTGTAACTACTAGAACCAGCTGTTAGCGCTAGGTAGGCAGTCATTATAAAACACCATATCACCAAACTCATCCTGATCTCCAGTCCATTAGGTGACCTGAGTTTTGCCCAAAGCTTCCCAAACACTTCAGTAAGGAATGGCTCAGTTAATCCCTTAACAGTTCCAGATTTAAAATCCCACATGGCAAGGACAGTACTTCAACCTTTGCTGCACCTATAAGCTCTGCAGAATATTTTCCTCGAAAACCTCTTCTCATTGCACAGAAGCCTCCAGAACTCGATGGGAGAGGAGGATGAGCAGCAGGGCCTGGCAAAGAGCAAGCACTTGGCACCTGCCAGTACGACAGCAGAAAGAAATCAAATCTTGATGTGCAAGCCCTGGTGGCAGCTGGTTAGGGGGTGCAAACCCTGCTATAGAAGTGACAGAGAAAGAGACAGGCCAAGTCCCATCTGGTTATGGACTACTTCTTTGCTCTGATGTTTGGTGCAGATCCAATTCTGTTAATAATATGAAAAAAAAATCTCACTGGCTTCAATTATTTTGTCTACATCCCCAGAAGAAGAAAGTAAATATAATAATTTTATCTGGAGGAAAACCAAAGCTTTTTCTTTAATTATTTTTCCTTAACTAACAAAAAATCACCCAATAGTTCTGACGTATAACCCACTATATGTCACTGACCCACAAATATAAAATGCAAGTGACAACAGGACCAAGACATACTGGCTCAGGGGACAGAGTATGAAAGCTTATTTTTATATTCCAAGAAAATTCCTATAAGGCAGCCTTTTAAAACCATTACAAGTGCGTGGTCTGCAGAGTGATTGCAAAAAAAAAAAAAAAGAAAAAAAAAAGCCAGAATACTGTTTATTCCCAGACATCAAACAGGGAGCTAAATTCCTGACAGTAGCATCTGCATAATTACCCAGCAGCCATCTAACCCTTTGCTAGCCCCTATGGATGGTTTCACAGCTGCTACAGTTCTGAGCAGCGGAGCTGGACAAGAGGTCAGAGAGGAGGACAGAGCCAATCACCCAGATGCCACGGTTGGAAACAAGCAGCCGAAGCCTACGTTTTTGTAGCTCCTAAGCACACCTTGCACTTTAATGCACTGTCTGAACTCAACCCAGCAGGCAAGTGCATGTAGACAAATTCATCACGCTCCGGTAGGAAGGTGTACAATGACAGTGAATAATACAGTATTTACACACACCTCAAAGTATTAATGGACACTAAGCAGAACTTGGTAGATGCTACCACAACTTGAGAGGTTCCAACTTCTTATTTATATCGAAGCTTACTCCTTAGATGCACAGCACAATGACAGGCACAGTGACAGACACGCTCTTACTAAAAATATCAAACCAAAACCCATACTAAATTCTTCAAGCTGAATGGAGAAATGGGTTGCAGGGTTGTCTTAGCAGTTTGTATTGCTGCTTCCTGTCATTGGAAACTAGAAAAGCCACTCTAGATGTCAACCCCAAACCTTGATGCCACAAGAAGAAAGTATGAGTGTTGCATATGTAGATGGCACCACCAAATGCTGGCATTGCGAACCAAGTGGGAGGGCAGAAGCTGCAGGGAGCTGATGCATTCCTGATTCCTCTTTCCCATGCACCAAACTCACTTTGTGTGAGCTTGCTGTTATCAGCTGCAGAAACATGGCTGTGCAAAAGGAACAGTCTCTTAGGCAACCACATCCTAATCCACGTGAAGCTGTAGTATCATGCAGAGATTTTTTATTATTATCGGTGGCCAAATAAAAACCTCAGTGGAAACCCAATGTGCAGATCTAAAGACAGAATACAGGTCTAAACCAAACAAGGTTCTAGCATCCCCACCCAGTGTTCCCTGAGGTCGTACAAAAGAGTGGAATTCAATTGGGTCCAACTGTGACAGAAACTTTTTTTCTGGTTGAAAAATATGCAGCAGACCCACAATCTCTCTATTGTAGGTTATGTACTAAATAGCACAGAATTTCAGTAAACACAATGCCTTGCTGGGTAGACAGATGTACTTAACTTTTCCTGATATTCAAAGTAGAAAACCTGGAGTGAACACTAATTATGAGCAATACTGCTGGTTTGTACAACACAAGCATTGGAGAAACAGGACTTTTTCCTTTTTTTAAAAAATTGAATTTTGAACACTGTAATTTACTTCAGTATAAGAAATCATTAGGCATTTTTATGTCTTAAAATATTTCAAGTGTGCACACCAAGTTCAAACCTCAGGGTGGTCAACTACCTTATTCTTCTGGAGCTGAGTAATGCTGTCATGCTTATATACTTTTGCAAAGCAAAGAATGAGAGTCCAAGGACATCTCCAGTAAAGACAAATTTTTCAGAAGCAAAACATTTCAATTCCCAGAGCAGTTCAGGATATACCCCAAGTATGTCACTACGTCAAAGAAAGAAGAGAGAAATTACAGGAAAACATGAAATGCTTACAACCTGATCCAAAGGTCACAAGGATCAAAGGAGGCACTCATAATGACTTCGGCAAACTTTTAGACTTGATCATAGTCACCCAGGAGAGGACATTTCAGAATTTTTACTATTTTCTTAGGCTTTTTCTAATCAAAAAATCCCAAATAGGTTCAAAGAACTAACATTAAATACATACAGTTGAAATACTCAGTACTGCTTGGTGGTAATACACTGTCATTCTCACAGCATCTCTCATTAAAGTACTGTGTTGAACTCATACATTGTAAGTATGATAAAATGAGATCATAATCAAAGATAAAACATATGCTGATTACCTGATATTTTTGGATATCACAAACTTCACTTTCTTGTTCGTGTCACTTATTTTAATACTAACTAAAAATAGCAGACTTGCCAGTTCCTCTGCTAGTCTGACAAGTAGTCTAGACATGGTTAGATAATAGCATTCACCTTTGACAGTCTGATCTGAGGTATTAAACATCTGTTAATAATTTAATACATTCCAGTCAAATAGTGCTTTATGGCAGCCACATCTGTTAATAATTTCTAAGATGTTTATAACTACGAAGATCAGCTTTTGTCCTGATACACCTAATTTTGCATAAATCATTAATATACAGATATTATTGACATATGGAATAGAAACATATTAGATGAAAAACGTCCTACAAAATTATCTTCATTCTCCCACAAATACAGGCAAGTAACAGTTATATTTCTTATGACAGTAAATATCAAGATATTTTATGACACTCCAGAAATCTTCAGTTTTGCAAAACTGGATTCAAAAACTCCCTGATATTATTCAGCATTCTGTAAACCTCTCGTGTGAACAGCTTTATTGAGAGGCAATTCTCAGTGGCACTTAAAGCCAGAAGCCTATGACACGTTCCTCTACCACTTGATGTATTTCCTGGAACATTTTCTCTTGTCCTCAAAATCCATATATCTTCCCTTCTCTAGAACTACTGAGTTTCTCCAACCTACATTCAGTATCTCTGAACAACATGCAGCATTTTACAAAGTAAAGATACAGTATATTTTCTTACATGAACACCAATCCACATAGCAAAGAAATTTTTCACATTATTAAAAATATTTGAAGCATGAATGCTATTTCCAGAATATGTATTTATCTAAGCCTTGTCATTCAGCTTTCATATGTAATTTCAAGCCATCATTCCCTCCGTAGGTTTAACCACAATGAAGGAAATAATGCCTGTGTGCGATTCAGCAGTGTCCTAACACAGTAATACCTAAACATGGGGTGCCCCTAGTCCTGCAAAGAACATCTGTATTAACTGATAAGAAATCAATACAATCGTTAGGTGACAGATCATTCTACCTAAATGTTTCAGTTTGTTTCAGTAAACCCTAACGGCTTCAATGATAATAAATGCTTTCCTGCTCCTACAATAGAAGGTTTAATATGGCAAAAAACATTTATTCCCTCCAGCCTTCTTTACCCCCCAACGCAGAGTATGAAAACAGCAGGCTGTACAGTATGGCTACAATCAATGAGCATATGGGCCTCCATTTAAGAAGGATAAATTTGTTCTCTGCTGATTACTTAGAGCAATATAATTGGTGTCCAGCTTCTGAAGCTACTGCAGAACATCTGGGTTTCCCCTACCTCTTTTTTTTCATAGACAGCAGAAGGATGAAAATTCCCTTTCCCTCTTAATGACTCTGCAGAAATGAGAACATTGCCACTGTCTTGGTGGGGAAAAAGGAAATTTGGTCTACTGATGTTAACCTGACAAGAGTTTTGGTTTGGATTGTTCCCATCTATTCCAGAGAGGCAAGGTAAGGAAATTAATCCATTGGTAGTTAAACTGAAAAGCGATTCCTCAATCATCTAATTTCTGTACCTGGCCACAAATCAAGAGATATGATCACAGCACTTTCTGTTTAGAGTCAAGGTCAACTGAACTAATGCAGCACCTATGGTGGGCAGGGGTTGGTCTTCAAGGAGATAAAAGCTCACTCCTTTAAGACAGACAGGGCTGAAATATTTTATCCTTTTCAGAAAGGGTCTTTCAAATTGTCTGTGAGTGCTTCAGGATCTGAAAGACTGACTTACAAATTGATGCACAAATGAAAGGCTCATTGCCTAGTGCAATAGGTGTTACATTTCTCAAACTATCACTGCATGGTTAAGGACTGTTACTTTCCCTTTTCCACTCCTCATTAGTTCTTTATCCAAGAGTATCAACATCAGTCAAAACATCTGAGAAGTCACGTCACCTTAGAGGAATTTGATGACACGGTAACTCAATATGAAGAGGAATAATGTGCAGCTTCATGGAGCTTGGCACATACAGCTGTGCTCAGGTCCTACAGAACTTCACAGTTCTTCCTATAGAAAAGGCTGGCCTATGGTTTGATGTCAGACTGACCACAGCTTCTATCAATGTCCAAACAGAACTTCAGTGATGGAGAAAAAAGCCAAGAATTGTGTCCAAAATACTCATCTGGAATTCATTGCAAACAGTCAGGAAGGACGTTCCATTCACCTGAAATAATGATGTGTCTACCACCTAGGGAAGCACCCCAAGAATGTTCCATACATGTGAATTTTACCAAGTAGCCCATTAGACACAAAACGTAAACAATTCCTACCCTCTGATGCTGGCATGCAGCAGAAAGACTGAGTCTCTAGGACATGACCATAATTTCACAGATAAAGACTATTTGCACTGGAGAGCTGCTAGCCTAGGTTTATATACAGAAGGGGTGGGGGCAGGGAGGAATTCTGCAAGCCTGGAAATGTGTCTGAGTGATGCACATCATTAGGGTGGAATAATTCAGGGCAATCTGCTCTAACCATAATATGAAGCACTGACATGCCTCCTGCTGCTGTGATCAAGCCTGCTTAGAGCCCTATCCAGACACCAGAGCAGGTTTTGCCCTTTCTCTGAAGGGCAAGCGATGCTCTGTAGATAACACTCTCCCAGTACAACCTTTGCCTTGAAGTGAAAAGCCTCTTTGCCCCTTTGCACAATGCCTGCTGAGTCCTGCTGTGCAGTACCCTGAGGTCAGCATGTCAGCCATGCTCTGGATCTAAATGGACTGATTTTTCCTGCCATCTCTTCTCCCACCCCACATGCTTCAGACGTCTACATAATAACAACAATGCTAAAATAGGAAGTAAAATATCCCACCAAAGATGATTTAGACACATTTTAAGCAGTAACGGTGAGGGAAGCTGAGGGGAGACCTTATTGCTCTCTACAACTACCTGAAAGGAGGGTGTAGCCAGGTGGGTGTTGGTCTTTTCACCCAAGTAAGGAGCGATAGAAGAGGAAATGGTCTCAAGTTATTCCAGGGGGAGTTTAGATTGGATATTAGGAAAAATTTCTTCGTTGTCCAGCATTGGAACAGACTTCCCAGGGTTGAGTCATCATCCCTGGAGGTATTTAAAACACATGTAGACATGGTGCTTAGGGACACGGTTTAGTGGTGGACTTAACAGTGCTAGGTTAATGGTTGGACTCAATGACATTAACGGTATTTCCTAACCTAAATGATTCTACATTTAATATTGAAAATTCACCTCTGCTGCTTCTAGTTTCCCTCCTCCCCAACAACATCATCTTCTGTTTCTCCCTACCACCACCGCTCCAAATGCAAGCCTTTAGGGCCAGGTTTTCCCTTTCCATCAGGCCTCTATCCTTTTGATTTTACCTTGGTTGGAGCCTCCTCTCCTCTCAGACCTCCATCACTCTTATCCTTCACCTCCTACACTTTCCCTTTGCTCTTCGCCAGACCTGCCTCAACACCACCCTTCTCATAGAGCTAAGTAGCAACTGCACTGATAAAACATAAGCAAATTATTAATCTTTTTTGAATCTGTGACGTATATAGGATTGCAGCATCTCCTAGGTGTTAGCTAATGCCTAACTCTTCAGAATTTTTTCCACAGTAACTCCAGAACTATTAAGCGCATGATAAAACAGTGCGTATCTTTGTTCTTGCTTAAAAGTCAGTTATGTGCAAATGTGAACTCACAGATGCTGGTGCAGGTTTCTGAATTTCAGGACTTTTTCTTGAAACATATTTCTCAAGATGAACAAAACACTGAAGACAAACCCTTTCAGAGTATTTATAGTTCAATAAATTGTGCAGTTCACTAGCAGCTACTCCCTATGGCATTTTGGTAAATGTAAGCTAAGCAGCTTTATTTGCTTTACTGCAACCCTGTCTTGTTTGCCCTTTAATGGCTTTTTTGCGTGTGGCTTTTTTCCTCCATCATCACTCAACAAATAATTTTAAGACAGAAAACAAAACTGACAATTCCTAAATGTCCCTGCTCCCAAATGAGACCTGCTCTTACTGTCACAATCACTTAGCTGTCTCAAAAGCACAAGGCAAATTTTACTTTTGTTTACTAGGAAAATGCATTAACTATGTGATAATGTTAAAAACAAAAATTAAAATGCAATAAAAAATACCAAGATCTTATCCTCAGGAAAAGGAGCAGTTCCACTTTAGTACATGTTTTGGGAACGATCATGGGAACCTTAACAAAGCTAGGAGCAAGACATATTTGCAGGTGCATAACTGATGATTTGACACAGACACTGAATGAACAGCAATTTTCCAGACATTACGCAGGTGAGTTCCCAGCTATAACTGGCAACTGCATGCTTAACTGGGAACACACACACTTAACATCTTTCCCACACACAGCACAAAACATTTTCCTTGCTTTCAAGCAATCACTGTAACTCACAAATAGGTCTGAGAGTGCACAGAAGCATAAAGGTAACCATGCAGAATTACTTATTATGCACTGTGAGACTAATCACAAATTCCTGGTGAACATTTTTTCCAGCAGAGAAAACTTGTAAGCATCAGACCCTAATATTATCAGATAACTCCTCTGGTTCAAGGTATAGGTGTACTCATCACCCACCATCTCTGAGCTGCAGCTGCGGAGCACTTCAGGGGTGAGGGAGTTAAGTCTCCTGTAAGCATAGTAATGAAAGTAATGAAAGGAAATCCACCAGGAGAAACAGGTATTGACAATTACAAATTTTTTTGGTACTCTGAAATGGTTTTCAGTTCTCCCAATCCATTACCTATTTTCACCTAATCTATTACTTCTGTAGGTAAAATATTAAACATATGGCATCAAAATGTCTTATACTCTCCTTGAGTAACTTCTCTGGAACAACAAAGGAAGTTTAACAATCAAACCAAGAAACAAAATTAATTCAGAAAATAGTAAGACTAGGACAAATAACTGATAACACAAATTTTAAGTTATCTGATTCTCATGTATTACTTCTCAGGAAAAAAACCCCATGAATATATATTGTAGGTAACACTTTTTGGGCTTCTTTCAATAGAAAAGTTTGCATACAAATATGCAAGGACATTAGTGAACAGAACATTATTTCCTCATAGCTGCCTATTTTCTTCTAAGGATTCTTTCTGCAGTTACAAAGTGTATCTCTGAAACAGAGTAAACAACTGAGATTATGTACACTGAGAACAACCACAGGCTAGCTAGTGAACTACAAATTTACCACTACTTAATTGGCTGTAATTACTCTTCCCCAGCTAGAGAGACATAACAAAAAGAACCAAAATGTATCTAAATCTCACCATCCCACAAAACAAGAAAAAGCTACCATACTTCCATTTACAATTGAAAAAAAACAAACAACCAGGCCTGAATACAAGGAAAATAAATTGATTTAAACAAATTCTCACATTATCAAGAGTTTCAGGGATGGTACTTCTAAAAAGCATAGTTGATATTTAGCTGAGCTCCCATTTGATTTTGAAGAAAACTGATTAATATTTTCATGATCACTGTCAGTCGAAACTCTTTCTGCAGGTAGAGTCAGTATTTTCTGCTAATATAGTATTTGAATAAGGATCCAAGATAGGTTGCCAAAAACAGGACCAAGGCCATACTGAAGGCACAAATACTCCCATTCAAAATGTATTTGGTGCCATAGTTTGCATCAGAATTGCTTAGAGAGGATCTGAACCACAGCTTGGTCAGTTTTCTCCTCCAGTTCTTAGATCATGTCTGAAGTATGCCTATTCACATACAAACACCAAGCTGGGATGTCACCAAGCAATGCCAAGTTCCTAGAAGGCATTATCTGAGAATTCCATCACTTTAGTTATTTTTTAACAGGAGAAAACACCCAGAATAAATCCAGCAAAGTTAACAGAATGCTTTTTGCTTTGCATCACAGTACCCAATTCTGACATGTAGCCCTTGATGCCACCGGTATATTTTAAGGACTTTTACTCAAACTGGAGATCTAAGACACAGTGGAATGAGAAGGACAACACACCAAGGATTTTCTAACACATTTACCTAAGAACTACTGATAAAAGATATCTAGGTTTTCTTTATTTTCTCAATGCCTTTGTACTCAATCCCATGCCCATCACATATCTAAGAAAAAAATAAAACAAGATGGTGGGGTGAAGTTTCAGTTTTTGTTCTTAGTTTGTTCTTTGTCTGCCAGTTCACTAACAAAATAAAAACAAAACCAGACTTTCTCTTTTCTCTTTTGCAGCATCAAACATTTCCGTAAGATGTATTATGAAACATACCTGGAGTCTTTACAATAACACTGAGCTGTGTTATGTTTCTAAACTAAACTAAGGAAACTCATTAGAGCTATTCAAAGGCTGCAAGAACAGGTCTTCAAAGAAGCATCAGTAAATTCTAAATATACATATGCTTACTTCAAAAGCTCTCAGTTTAACAGGAATTGGATCTTCAGAAATACTTCAGGATCTAAGCAATGTCAAGGAAAGATGAGAAAGACAAGAAAAGCGGAGAAGAGCTTGTTCTAAAAGGCGAAAGGGAATCAGACTGAGTAATGCAAAATGTTCAGGAGGCCAAACACCTGCGGAGGACAGAGCTGCTCTCCCAGAGGTGAGAAAGAGGCTAAGATTGCCTCCAAGGACTTAGGCATCCTAAGCCCAGATGTTTAATTTTCATTACACTATACTGATGTAAACATGATAAAGAATCCTCCCATGAGATGTTTGCTGCTCCCGTGTCAAGTTCAGTAGTACCTATCTGTACAGTCCTGATGTGAAATTGTATCTTTGGTTATTCATCGGTGTACTGCACTTAAAATATCCCTAAATAGACAACAGCACTGCCTCTGCAACATCCTCCCCTTTGAAGCAGCTTGTGCACTACAATAGGAGCTATTCACAGCTTCTGGATCTTTTCAAGCTTATATTTCCAAACCATTATGCACCTTACCTTTCCTCACAAAGCAAATTCTGAAAAGAAACTGTCTGGTAACAGAGGGTGCAGTCCATGTTAGAACACCTTAAAAGTAGCCACCCACTTGAAAAAAAAAGAACAAAGAAAAAAATAGTGTCTGCACAACTGCAGTAAATACAGATGCTTCCATGCAGTTATTCAGTTTAATCTCCAGATATGCAACTCTGCCTTCTTCCCACTTGCCAGAGATAACCTGTAAACTGAGATCGTTACTGGGGCAAGAAACCTGTGTTACACATCCACGTTACTAGCAGCTGTGTACAGACACAACAGTGACCAGTTAATTTAGCTGGCACTGCAATGAAGGTATCAGTTTTCAGGACTTTGAATACATCATGATGGGAAAGAAAATACCTGTACAACATGCTGTTCCGAGTTACAAATGTGAAAGTAGACGGATTTCGTGTTACAGCAAAGTACAAGTAGAAAGATGCAAAAGACCCAGGTGCAATGCTGCTTTTATCACCCTAGGAAAGTGGGCAAGTTTCAAATTTCCCATGGATTCAAATCAGAAAATTACATTGAGATCTGAAGCTGAACTTGAGCTGACAATTAATCACCCATTATTTCCTATTATTATTTCATCCAGTCCTTTGCAAATAGCTCGATGAATCATATTATCCTGCTGTACAAAATAACATACCTGCCATGAGTTGTCACATGCAATATACTGAAAACTGAATGTCTTCCCATACAAGAAAGAAGGTTCATGCATAAATACTGCTACAAGTACTTAATCTCAATTAATTCTATACAATTCAGAGTTAATATAATTTTCTCCCTTCCATATTCATTAGTACAAATTCCTTTTCCTTCATCTTTATTTTGACTGATTTTTCACCCAATAGCTCTAACAGCCCCTGTAGGGACTATAGCATATATTGAAATACTAGTCACACAGAACCTTTGTATCTTTAAAACACTGAGGGTGGAGGAGCACATATCAGAGAATCTGAAGGCTCAGTAATATATAAACAACTACAGATGTTCTCTGCCAAAGATTTATGACCTACTAGAAGACACTACAAATGTGAGAGCTATTTATATGGATAGCTGGTGGTCCTCCACATCTGACCCAGCTTTCAAGCTCATCATAGTGTGCAGGTTCTGTTAGGAAGCAATTTCAGGGACATGAGCCTAGAATTCAAACTCATCTTTCATTTGCCTATATGAATCTTTTCCTTTTTCTGACCTCCAGCCACCGGGATTAACCAATAGTTTCGAAGATGGCACACCATCCAAGGCCAAATGAAGTCACAGAGGATCATTCCAGGTCCAACGCAGGTAGCATCTGCAGAGCCCAAAATCAGAAAGCAAGCTGCAACTACTAAGAGGGCAGATGCAAATCAGCAGCAGTTTTGCTACTCATTTCAAGGTGCACGACAAAATCCTACAGGTGCTATTGGAATCCCCCAAAATTAAAGAAAGGCATAACTACTTCGGTATTTTTATTAGTACTGTTATTAATGATTGATCACCCGAAAACATTGCAGTCAAAAAAATCCCTTGAGCAGGTTTTCATGCATACACATTTACATACTTACAATTTCTATAGAGGTACCACTGTCAAATTATTTTATACTATATTCTAAAGTCAAATAATTTCAAATACTGGTACAGGGGATGTAGTCAAGTATTCCAGTAAAAATTCTATTGTTGATCATGACTACAGGGCTTCCCACTGAAGCATATTTTACCTTTTACTATATAATACAGGCTCAGATACTATGTAGTTAAGAGTAAAGCTCATATTTCTGGATAAAACAAATATATGCGTGCAATTATTTTATAAATACACAAAACGCAACAACAGAAATCCTGATTTTTTTGCTTAAGATAGCTACTCTATAATTCCATTTCTTGACTGAGGCCACCTGGGAAGTGGTGAATTCACTCCAGACTGCTGTTAATGATCACTCAGTGGTAGTGGTACTTTCCGTGATGCTCTCAGCAATTATGTGCCTGGTCTCAAATAGCTGCATGTAACAATAACAGTTTCAGGGCCCTGCCCAGAATCTGCCTGGAAACTTTTGCTCTTAAAAGAAGATTTCCCATTAGTAGAAGGACTTGGCCAGGCAGGAAGATTCACTAATGGCTATCTTCATCAGAGGTCCAATAAGAAAGATGATTGCATGCTAGGCATACAAGAATACGTAAGTCTGAACTCACTTGAACTAGCAAATTGCCAAAAAGTAAATAGCAACTCCTTTGTTCAGCCTTAGCAGGCCATAACAGAAGCAGAGTCACCTGTGTTACAAGCACATGCAGCAGAGACCAGCAAGACTCTTATTTCCTGATGGACAAGGACTAACCGCATAGCCCTCCACAGTATGAGGATAAAGCAGAAGCTGCCCAGAGCAAAATATATGGATTAGATGCATGGACCACTCGGTGGATAAGGAATTGGCTATAAGGTTGAATTCAAAGAGTGAACAGCTCAATGTCTAAGTGGAGACCAGCAATGAATGGCATTTTTCAGGGGTCTGTACTGGGACTGGCATTGTTTTAATATCTTTGTTGCTGACATTAACAGTGGCATCAAGTGCACCTCAGCAAGTTTTTCAACGACACCAAGCTGAGCAGGGCAGTCAACACGCTGGAGGGAAGGGATGCCATCCAGAGGAACCTTGACAGGCTTGAGAGATGGGCCCATGCAAACCTCATTAAGTTCAACAAGGCCAAACGCAAGGCCTTGCACATGGATCAGCACAATCGCAAGCACAAGCTGGGTGGAGAATAGATTGAGAGCAGCCATGAAGAGAAGGACTTGGAGGTGTTGGTGGACAAGAAGCTCAACATGAGCTGACAATGCGTGCTTGCAGCCCAGAAAGCCAATCGTATCCCAGGCTGCATCAAAAGCATTGTGACAGTAGGTCAAGGGAGATGATTCTGCTGCTCTACTCGGCTCTCATAAGACTCCCATCTGCGGTACTGTGTCCAGCTCTGGGGCCCTCAGCATAAGAAAAACACTGAGATAAGTCCAGAGAAGCGCTATAAGGAGCACCTCTACTAAGGCTGAGAGCATTGCATGTGTTCAGCCTACAGAAGAGAACATTCTAGGGATACCTTATTGCGGCCTTCCAGTACCTATAAGGGGCCTACAGGAAAGATGGAGAGAAACTTTTTATTAGGGAGTGCAGTGGTGATAGGACGAGGGAATAAAGCGTTTAAACTAAAACAGGGTAGATTTAGGTTAGATATTAGGAAGAAATTCTTTATTGTGAAGGTGGTGAAGTGCTGGAATAGGTTCCCCCGAAAAGTTGTTGCTGATCCCTCTATGGCAGTGTTTAAGGCCAGGTTGATAGATCAGGACAACCTGATCTAGCGGAAGGTGTCCCTGCCCACAGCAGGGGTGGGTTTGGAACTAGATGATATTTGAGGTCCCTTCCACCCTAAATCATTCTGTTATTCTATGAAACAGTCTGATAGCTCTTGAGCCGTGACAAAGAAAACCTGTTACAGAACCCAAGCTGGCAAACGATGACCTTGAAAAGGAAGAGAAAAACACTTGAAAATCAACCGAATGAATTTCCTTGTTTTCGTTCTCCTGAGGATTTTTTTTTAAATGTACTTACCATCTTGGGTGGTCACCTTATATCCATGTACTAAATGAAACCTAGACTCAATTGCAGTTATGTCTATTATATTGCAAAAATAAACCCACAAAGATGGACCCACATCTGGCCCAAAGCCAAGCTCATTAGGGATGATGATAGCACCTCTGAGATAACATAGTTAAGAAGGGAAAAAACAGAAAAACCCCAAGAAAATGCCATCAGGAACAATTGCAGCCAGAGAGGGGAGCAAAAATATGTGAAACAACCCTGCAGACACCAAGGTCAGTGAAGAAGCAGGGGCAAGAGGTGCTCCAGATGTTGGAGCAGATTCCCCTGCAGCCTCTGGAGAGGACCATGGTGAGGCAGTCTGTTCCACTTCAGCCCGCAAGGAGGGGAGTTTTAGGGGGAAGGTTTTTTGGGGGTATTTCTTTTTCTTTCTCAATGTTAAATTCTGATCTGATTATTAATTTTCTTCTAGTTGAGTCTGTTTTGCCCACAATGGTAGTGGCTGAGTGATCTCCCTTGTCATTATCTTGACCCACAAGTCTTTTCTTCTATTTTTACTCCCCTTTCCAGCTGAGGAGGAGAGAGAGTGGCTTTTTGGTGGGCACCTGGGGTCCAGCCAAGATCAATCCACCACAAAGTTAATTATTTAACACTACCAGCTTCATAGAATCATAGAATCATGGAATCATAGAATGGTCTGGGTTGGAAGGGACCCCAAGGATCATAGAGCTCCAACCCCCCTGCCACAGGCAGGGCCACCAACCTCCAGGCCTGGATCTACACAAGGTTGCCCAGGGCCCCATCCAACCTGGCCTTGAACACTTCCAGGGACGGGGCATCCACTACTTCTCTGGGCAGCCTGTTCCAGCACCTCACCACTCTTTCTGTAAAAAACTTCCCCCTAATATCTAATCTAAACCTTCCTTCCTTTAGTTTTAATCCATTCCCCCTTGTCCTGCCATTATCTACCCTTTTAAAAAGTTGAATCCCCTCCTGCTTATAAGTTCCCTTCAGGTACTGGAAGGCTGCAATGAGGTCCCCCCGCAGCCTTCTCTTCTCCAGGCTGAACAAGCCCAGCTCCCTCAGCCTTTCTTTGTAGGGCAGGTGCTCCAGCCCTCTAATCATCCTTGTGGCCCTCCTCTGAACCCTCTCCAACAGTTCCACATCTTTCTTGTATTGGGGGCCCCAGATCTGGACACAGTACTCCAGATGGGGCCTCACGAGGGCAGAGTAGAGAGGGACAATCACCTCCCTGTCCCTGCTGGCCACCCCTCTTCTAATGGAGCCCAGGATCCCATTGGCCTTGCGAGCTGCAAGAGCACACTGCTGGCTCATGTTAAGTTTCTCATCCACCACAATCCCCAAGTCCTTCTCAGCAGGGCTACTCTCAAGAAGCTCTTCTCCCAGTCTGTATCTATGTCTGGGATTCTTCCGACCCAAGTGCAACACCTTACACTTGGCAGTGTTGAACCTCATTAGGTTCCCCCGGGCCCATCTTTCCAGCCTGTCAAGGTCCCTCTGGATGGCTTCCTTTCCTTCTAGGGTGTCAACCACACCACTCAGCTTGGTGTCATCTGCAAACTTGCTGAGGGTGCACTCAATTCCATCATCGATGTCATTGA
Organism: Zapornia atra; assembly: GCA_013400835.1. Lineage (NCBI taxonomy): Eukaryota > Metazoa > Chordata > Aves > Gruiformes > Rallidae > Zapornia > Zapornia atra. The sequence goes on along the minus strand of VZTU01019847.1, from coordinate 8,515 downwards.
TAAAGATGTTAAAGAGCACCGGTCCCAAGACAGACCCCTGGGGGACACCGCTTGTCACCGGCCTCCACCTGGACATAGACCCATTGACCACCACCCTTTGGCTACAGTCTGTTAACCAGTTTTGTATCCACTGGATGGTCCACCCATCAAATCCACATCTCTCCAATTCAGAGATAAGGATGTGGTGGGGGACTGTGTCAAAGGCCTTGCACAAGTCCAGGTAGATGACATCGGTCGCCTTCCCTTTATCTACCAATGCTGTCACTCCATCATAGAAAGTCACCAGATTGGTGAGGTACGACCTTCCCTTGGTGAAGCCGTGCTGGCTGTCCTGGATCACATGCTCTTCCCTCATGTGCGCCAACATGTCATCCAGGAGGATCTGTTCCATGATCTTCCCAGGCACAGAGGTGAGGCTCACCGGCCTGTAATTCCCTGGGTCTTCCTTGCTCCCTTTCTTATAAATGGGAGTGATGTCACCTTTTTTCCAGTTTGGCTGTAACCAGCCAGGATCTACATGTAAACACACCAACACGCACATCAACTACAGTGCTCTGGAAAAATCACTTCAACTGCTTCATCTTTCAAAATCACTTAACTTCTTCTGTCTCTTCTGAAGGAGACTGCATGAATCACCATTGAAAGCCCATTGACAGAATGCTTAGTTGACACTTGCTCAATTGAATAAAAATGTAGAGACCAATAGAAGTTGAAAGTAGAACAATTCAGAATCTAATTGTCTGCGGTCCTTTTTTTCTTATTCCTCCTAAATCACAGCAGCGCAAAAGTTTATGTTACTCCAATTTGTCTATCAAACTATCAGATCTGTCTGAGATCATTTTGAGCTGTGCACTGTTATAGCTACTAATATTTCACAGACAAATGAAGAGCTGCTTTTAAGCTGCAAACAAATAGTAATAAACCTTTATATGAATTTCATACAGTCGTTTTATTTCAAGTTGCTTATCAGTTCTAGCATGAGGAATTAATTATCTACCTAAGCATTTTCCTATTCCTATACACTTTCTGTGCTCAGGACTCTCAGGCTTCCAAGCTGGATGTTACGTGAAAGAAGCAAGCAAACAGTAAGAAAATACATAGACCAGAGTCTGCCCAACCACTACAAAATAATCATGTTCTGAAAAGAGAAGAAGAAAGCTGAGACATATATATATATGTATATTGCTTCTGGCAGTAGTGCTTCATTAAAAATAACCCACAAAAGTAAAACAGGATCAATAATTTCTTAGTGAAAAAGTAGGTCTTAAACATTAACTCTCCAGCCTCCTTACCAAAAACCTCACCGTTAAAACTTCTATACTGTGCATAAAGGAAGCTTGGCTTCTAACAGAAGTGTAAAGCAAGGTAGGTTTACTTGAATGTCCAACCCTCCCAGCGGGAGGTTTTTTTGCTGTGTATCCTTTTGCTGTGTATCCTTGGGTCTATCAGGTTCCTTACTTCTTGTCTTCCCTCTGAATATGTTTATTCTTCATCAGAATCCCTCACCACCACCACCACCACTTTTAACTCAACTCAAGCTCTTTATCTTTCATTTTCTTCTTCATCTTTACATGTGATTTTTTTTTTTTTGTTCATTGGTCTTTTTAGTTCTATACATTCATCTGCAACCACTTCAACAAGGTGCATTTTTTTTAAGTCCAGAACAAAATAGATTTGCAGCCATCTATTGAGTTAATTCTGCTAACACAAGCATTAATCACGCTTTAAAGATGTCCTACACCTGCAATGAACACAGCAGTAGCTTAAAATCACAAAAGACCAAGAAGCTGTGATACAGGATTTAAGAGAAAGTGTACCACTGTCCTACAGCATTTATCACATTTGTTTGGTAGCCTTCTCTCCATCCACAGCTCTGTCACAATCACTTGCCAGTAGCTTTACTACTACATCTATTTGAAATCTTTATCCTATATTTCTCTTTCTTCATCTTCCCTCATAAACCCTTCCCAGTCTTCTCAATCCCATTAGAATAAGGCTTTCACATTCATTTATGGCCAGGAGTACTACTGTTTCATCTTGATTCTGTTCCATGAGACAGCTGTTAAAGGAACTTGAAAATTCACCTGCTAATTCTCGCTTTTTTCAAAAACAAAATAAAACACAAACACATCTGTTCTTGGTGCTGGTGTATTTCCAGGAATACTCAGGAAATTTTCTCTATTTTATTCATTCTTCTCTGGTTCTGCTTCCAGTTCTACAAAGATATCACGGGGGGTTGTCTAATTTCTACCTGGCTTCTCTTTTTTGAGCTGCACCAAGGAGCAGTACTTTTAATAAAAATCTTCAATCTAAACAAAATATTTCTGTTATTGTCTTAAAATCCAACAATCTGCCCATTTCAAATAATACCATACTTTATATTCGTTAAATTAATGGGATAAACTAATTTCAGCTTTTTATAATAACTTTCTGGTCCAAAGCATTCACCTTTTGTTGTTCACCAAGTACTTTAATATACCATGCTATAAATAAAATACTGGTTTCCGTATAAATTTGCTTTAAAAAGATGTCTTTAACTTTCTGTTATAACTGGATTAATTCTTCTCACTAAATCTCATATTTTAAAATGTCATGCACATTTTAGCAATGATATCTTGAAAAGGATTATTACTGCATAGTGTTTAATTTCAATGAGGATATTACATTACAGAGAGAGAGAAAGAAAGGAGAAGGGGCTGGGTTAAGGAGGACATGAAAGACTCTATTATCCAAAAGACATAATGAGGGTGGATTGAGCTCACATACTAGACATATAAATTTCAAAGCAGAAAATATGATTTCCAGTGAGACATATTTTATAAATCTCTTAGTGAAGTTTAATTTTCAGCCAAAGAACCCCAAAATCGAAATGCAAAACAAAATTATACAAGAGATAAGGAAATAAACAGAATTTTAACTATTCTCCTAAGCAGCTACTGAAACAGTGGATTTCAGCTTTCATATTGAAGGTCAGGATACAAATAAAGTTGGATTAGCAGGCAATGAAAATAATTTTAAACTGAGAAATTATACAAAACCTATATAATCTGAAATATCAAAGGATACATCCCCCTGATTTGAAATATTAAGTGTACTCCATCTACAATTGCTATTGAAACAACAGTAGGAGAAATTGTAGACAAGACAGTAATGGTAGATATCATCAGTAATGGTATGCTTCATCTTTGGAACCACGTCCTTAGCATCAATTAACAAGTAAATAAGAAGTGAGACTGCACCTGGATCGGCCAGCCCTAAATAACTTTTTTTTCCTTTTAAGTTATCCCACCTGTACAGCACTGAGAAAGGAAAGACAAGCACTGTATATGCTATGTTGAAAAAGTGTTTTGGATTTTTTGTTTTGATTGACTGCTTGCTTTTTCTTTAAATATCTACATTCTTCGTCAAAAAACATCTTTTTTTTGGTTGTGTGTGTGTGCATCATCCCTCTTTGTCAGTTTATTTGGGCTTGTGCAAAGAGACTGCACCAGCAGTACATTCACAGCTAAAAAGTAATTATTTATTGATGAGCACACACACAAGACAGCAAGTTTAAGAGCTGCTAGGCTACTCACTGCATTGATAAAAGACTGCAAGGTTTTTTGCTGGCCAGGCAGACCAGAGCCCAGGGAAGAGGGCTTGGCCTCTGGATTTCCCTGGAGCAGATTCCCTGTGCCACCAAGCTGCCACCTTCCATCACCTCTGCTGGTACCAAGAACATTACTCACTCACAGCTACATCTGCTGACCTCCAACCAACCAGCCTCTCCATTTCCTTTAGTTTTTTATACTTTTCCTCTTAATTCTTTGAGGTACTAATAATCTTTATCCCTACCATTCTACCTCTATCTGTAACGGAACCTTTTTTTTTTTTTTGCCTTACAGGCTTTTTCACAGCTCTTTCTCAACTTCACAATTTTCTCAAACATCTGAGCCAACATTTTGTAGCTGGGCTGTGTTGGAGCAAGACCTTGGATGTCTAGAAGAGACACAGATGAACTGGGTAGTTCAAGAAGTTGTTACAGGGCAGATGCAGGCAGAGGGGGGGTTACAGTGTACAGAGAAATCAATACTACAGGAGTAAAATTCTAATTTTGGCACAAGTGCCTAGATCCAGAAATAAAAATACCTTGACTGTTGCGGGGGTGGGGGTGAAGGAGGAGGTGGGGAGTGGGAGGCAGGGTAGAGAAACACAAGACAACACCCCCACCAACAGTTAAAATGTCTAAACATGACTCAGGCTTGCATAAAAACACTTTGTCTTCAAACTTCAGCTACCAAAACCATTTGCCACAAAGGACTGATACTCTCCTTGCCAGCACTGGAAGACTTTTGCCCTTCAGCAACTTCAGTAAAATATCAGAGCTTATAATGTTGTCACATTGACCTGATTGCTTATTGCTGAAAACACAGAAAACTTTTCTAACAGTTAACTTACTAAACCCAAATGTTAGTGAAAGAGTTAAACACAAGAACTTTAGGAAAGCATTTTTCCCTTCCTTATGACACCATCCTCTATTGAAAACTGGTTAAATCTTTACAGCATCTATTTGGATTTGTTTGAAATCACATTTCTCCTGTCTTGTGATTTAATTTTGCTGTAATCTTTAGCATTCCATTGCCCTTCTGCCCTGTAAACCCACTTACCATTGCACACCAAAGATCTTGGGGTAGCCACACATGCTGTACAATAAATCCTATTTCTTGATACAAACATTACAAAGGCTACTTTGGTTCCTCTTATTAAGAGAGCAAAAGTCTAAACCTGTGCATTAACATATTTGGGAAGTTACTGTGTAAGTATCTCATGTAGAAGTATCTCACATAGAAGTACCTAATTTCTTTATTTCCTGGAAGGAAAATCTGAATGATCTGAAGACTGAAATGCACAAAACTAGTCCAAAGCTAGAAAATAAATGTAATACCATCTGAATGCATACAAAATTATTTCTTCTTGAACTAGCATGTCTCAGCTCTTCATCAGCTTGGATTTTTTTTTCAGCACAAACCTTTTGCATCTTGAAAACAACTTCTAAGTTTCTTAATTATACGCACAGGTACTCTGTTGTAAAGTCAAACCTGTTTACCAATCTAGAAATACACAACTTGAGAGGTGGTATCTTTTCAAAGGTAGTCAAAATCCAGGTACATACATACTTCTGGTAGTCCTAAGAAATTGCAAAGACCATATATGAGATATCAAATGGCCATGAGTCTTCACACCAACATGGATATCAAAATGTGCCTTTTCCCCCGAAAAGCCATCCCTTTAAATGCTGCGGACAGGTACCAGATTTGTTTACAAGGCTTTCTTTTTCCCATTACGTATCTAGTTCAAAAGAAGAGTGATCAGTTGAACTGAATTTTATAATAGATGATGCTTTCTTCAACTTAGCCCCAGGCATTTGTGCAGTCTAAAATATCAAGATAGATCTCAGGATACTTCCAGAATCAATAATCAGTTAAGAAAAAACGTAAATATAACAAGAGTAAAAAAATTCTGCTTTTCAGACAGAAATTAATACCTTCCTTTTATTTTCAACTTGAACTTCAGAGCTTTAAAGCCCTTATCAAGGAGAAATATTTTTTCAATAAGACTAATTGACAGATACACTAGTTAGTTGCATTGCCAGAACTGACAGAAACACTTCAGAAATTCAGAATAGAAAGGTACCTTTTGGAAAGGCACTCTTGTGGACTTTAATATGTAACTGATGAGATTGCTGTTTTTGTCTTCCACATGTGCTCACAGGTTTTACTAAACCTCAGCAGCAGTTTATTTATTTTAACCTCTGTCATATTACTTGTTCAATAGCGTGAGGGATTTAATTTATCGTATCAGCAGCCCTTTCAGAACAAACTTTTAAAAAATATATATAATTACTACCTAAAATGCCAGTGATTTTGTTCTGGTTCTCTTGCCACTGCATGAATGAATTAAAATTATATATCACAGTTACACTTGCAAACCTACAATTAGTAATTCAATTTTTACGATAGTCTAGAGAGGTCTTACAGAACTCAGATTTGCTACAGAAAGACTAAAATTTCAGTTTCCTGGCCACCACTCTAACAAAGATCCGTGACATGTCAAAGTAAACTTCCAATTCATTTTGGGGTTATAGTTTCTCAGACAGCAGGGGTTATCTGGAACTTACTTCGGTATGGTTTAAGAACACAAAGGAAGACAGAGTATATCGTGTCATTTTTAGTTGATCTTGAAATTCAGAAACACTGAAGTTTAACTTAATGTTGTATAGGTTATCACCTAAAACCTCCCAAGCAGAAAACCTGCTAGTTAACCTCACTGTCAGCACTTCAGTGCTCCCCTTGCTATTATTATTACCCAACACGTTTTGAGAAGGGAAACTCAGGCTTTGTGTCTTATAGTAAGAGTATAAAGTATTTTAAAACTGGGCTGATTAGGTCATTTCTTTTGTATGAGGGTCAGCAGCACTAAAGCACTTCTGTCAAGTAATACTTGTTTAGCTGTTTGTTCATCGAAAAAGCCCTTTGATGGTGAGACTTCTGTTACTGAAAAGGATAAGGATTTCTAAATGACAATAATATGAACACAAGTGCAGGACAAGTTTTCACAATTACGCATTTTGCAGGTGCAGCTGGTAACTTTCAAGCTTCAGACCATAATACCATGAAAAGAGCTTAGGCTAAGAAGTCCAGTGGAGTTGGATTTTCCTAGGAAATAAGCAATGACTACCAAAATGGGTTTTTTTGACCAACTCTTACAGTTGTTAACCCAACATTGTTACCAGCAGATGATCCAATTGAAGACAAAAGAATTCACCTCTGTTACTGGATTGCAGATTCTGCTATCTCATTATACATTTAACTCCAAGGTGAATTAAAACAGGTTTTTTTTTTTTATTATACATCAATCACTTTTACAGGACAAAAACATTTAGAACTGTGAAGAAAAATTGTTCCTGTCTTTCAGCCTAGTCCAGTAATCCACAAGCATTGGTGAAGACAGGAAAAGCTATTATCATATGGTTTGGAGATAAGTTTGTTTGGATTTTTTTAAAACATAACTTTTCCCCCTGTTAACTTCTAACCTTTCCCAAAGTCACTGTTTCCTATTTGGAGAAAGTGGCAGAAGCCAGAAAATAATTATTGTTTCCCATTAACAGCTCTATCTCAATAAACTTGATCACTCCGATTCTATGTATTCCTGAGGCTCACATAGCTGGAAATGTTGGTAAATGTTATGAACACAGAACTAGGGCCAGTGAAGGGAATTTGAATTTCTGGAGGTATCACCCATGTTCATATCCAAACGTGGCTCTGGGGAAGACTGAGATGAAACCAAAGCCAATGTGTAATCAGGACACTACCTATGGCAGCCATAAATAAATACAGGAAAATAACACCTAATTCAGTCAAAGACAGTTTCACAAAGAATTGTAGAGATCTAAACACAATTTCAATGTACCTAATCTCAAGACAAGTTAAATAATCAGTAGAATCTGAACTCCACTACCAGGATGGAGAGAGATGCAGAGAATTTCAGGTGCAGAAAGCCTGTAACTTTCTGGCAGAGTGAAGTGCTTAAACTACTTTCTATCTAAAGTAGAAAAGAATTTTACTCTTCTTCCTTTAAAATATCTAATAACTCAGTAGGACGAAGACCAAACATGAGACACCAAGATTCAGCTTCCTCCTCAAGCTTTTAGTCTTTTCCCATCAGTCTCAGGAACACAACACTATGGGCTTAAACTTTTTAAATTACTCACTACTCAAAAAAGAGGTTCATAGGCCATTTGAAGTGGATCCTGTGATCTAGACATTATCATCACCTTATCTGTAAGTATGCTGTGATATGCATCCTGCAATGTTTTTGTGTGTTAAACTGAAGATGTAATAATGGCCAATATACGAGTAAAGATCAAAACAGATGCACAGAAAATGGCTCAATGTCTGTTGATACAGAGTCACGTGTGAAAGTTATATCTGTTTCAACTTATCATAAGAGACCACTTCTCAAAGACATTTTTGTACTGAGATTAAATTGTTGACATACCACAACAATTACTTACTGGGGACCAAGATTTTAAAGACCTTCTCTTAATTCTATTGATAACTGAAAACAAAGTATCTTTTCCTTCTAATTTTACAGTCACTCAGACTTAAAACAGTTTCTCCTTTGTTTCTGGGATGACATTGGCATGCTTCATTTTTACATGACTTCCAATTCATTTTTATGACAAAGCCCTTAATACTGTTAATTTTCTCTCATTTTGTAAAAGCTGATGCTATTCAGATTGTTCCAGTTCTGAAACTTTCAGTACAGCATTTTAATGACATTTTCATAATTTTATGAGTGTCATAATTGGCAGCAAATCACACAAATGACATGAAAACCTGAGGAATTCTTGTCTATCCTTCAGCTCAGTTTTAACTATCTCACCAAAAGTTACTGGAAAAAAAAAATCAAGTCTTCCAATGCAAATAAACCTACCTCTTACCTTAGTTCTTAAACTTATATATATATATATATA
>VZTU01019846.1:186299-256088 GCA_013400835.1 Zapornia atra | reverse complement strand
AAATATATATTAAAAAAAGCACCACCAGCTAACATTTGGAAAACAAAAGAGGACTAATGCCTCTCTCTTTAATTTTCACTCACACTCTCAGATGAATGAGCAAGGAAGGGGGAGACCTCAACAGCCCCTTTAGACGTGGGGCTGAATTGATGGGATTGTGATTTGTAGGATTTCTCCACTTAGTCCCTGCCTCCTACTTGCTCTCCAGCCACTCCAAAGTCTCTTCCCCTCTCTTTAAGCAGCGATTTCTTTCAATCTCTCTCTCTCCCTCCCTGTGTCTCTCTCCCTCACACTCTCCCTCTCTCTCCACATACACTCATCTCCCGGGAGAGAGAGAGAGGAGAAACTCAACTCCCAAACACCGACCAGATGTCGAAGAAACGCAAAGCCCTGGAGGGTGGCGGAGCCCGGCTCCCCCCCGAGGACCCCAGAGCCTGCTTTGGGGCCGGCGAGGAGCAAGGTAGGGCGGCGGAGGCCTGCAGGTGGCCGGGCGGTTGGCAGCTGGGAGCCCACCGCAGGGGCGCGTCAGCCTGGCTGGCCTCCTGCAGCCCACCGACACCGGGGTGACTTTGGCGTTTAGGCCAGGCTGCTCCCACCACTGGGCTCGAAAACTGCAGAGCTGTTCCCACTGTACCGACACTGAACTTCTGAGAGGGGAAGGGTTAAGGGGAGCAAGGAGAAAGGGGAGAGGGAAGGGGGATGAGGGAGGGTGGCTGAGGGGGGTGGTGGGTCTGCTGAATGGTCCAGGTTCCCTTCCCCACTGCAGTTTGTCACCGGCATGGGCATAAGCCACACTACCTCATTGATTTGTAGCTTGTGTAAATCTCTGTTTGCATGGTGCTCCTAGCTTGGGCAGCGAATGAGCTATAGGCACCTAATATATACGTTGTGGTTTTGCGTGGGTCCGGTTTCCTCCAGCAAGTCCCCGTCCCTGGTACGATTTTGGTTGCGTCATGTTGAGGCTTCAAATGCTGCACTTGCAGCGCACTTTGCATCCAGCTAAAGTTGGTTTTTCCCCAGCCTTGGTGCTTTGCTGTAATTTTCAAGCTCCAAGTATTTGTGGTGAAAGCTGCTCTGTACTTTTTGACAAGATAATATCAATGTAGCAGCCGACTGGTGTAAAACCAGCTATGCACACAAGTGTGAGGGAGTTCTGCTGCCGAATTTCTCGTTGTTGTTCAGCCAGCCCAGTGGGTTCCCTTCCTTTGTGTTTATTTTAACTAAGTGGGCCCAGATGAACCAAGCTGAGCTACGGGGCTCTGGGCTCCTGGCTGTAACGCAGAGAGGAGAGGAAAATGCTGGTTGGATTCAGAGCAGCGTTTCGGGCTGTTGCAAAGCGCTTCGGAGGTGGCGGTGGGAGATGGTGGGTGTGTGGTGGGCTCAGGTGACGATATGAATATGTCTCCGTGCCTGCTTGGATTTGGAAATGCGGTGCTTTTTGCCTGGGCAGGTGAACACAGAGCAGAGAGGGATGGAATGAGTGTGTTGCTCTCCAACATGGAGTCTGTGGCCCTTTTTGTGAAGGATGTGAAGGATCATAATGTCACAAGTCACACAGATCATGAAATTCACTTGCCACCATGGATGTTTTTGCTTTGTGCAAGGCAATGTCTCCAGAACAGTGGCTGGTGTGCTCTTCTGGTTTTGTTAGAGAGGAGCACTGGTAGTGATTCACCATCTCTCTCAAAAGATACGGTTTAGGGTTTATGTGGTTGTTGGTTTTAAATTGCTTGGCTCTCCCACAAGAAAATAAGACCCAAGTTCGTATTTCCTTATCATTTCTCTGCTCGAGACCAGTCTTGACATGGGAGGGAGGTTTTCAGACCCTGTGAATGACTTTATTTACATGACAGAATTCTGTGTTTTTGCAACATGGAATTTTGCTGTTACTAACCTGGAAAACCTTACCTCTTTGTCAGCAGTGGAGGAGGTTAAACACAGAAAGGGCATGCAGCATAGACCTGAAGGTTGGCTATAGATTGCATGTAATTTTAATTCAGATGTATGCCAATAGTGGGTGTAGAAGCACCTTACACATTATTGTGATGCAGTGATATGTTGATACATGGGAGTTTTTTTTTTTTTTCTTTTTTTTTTCTTAACTCCACGATACTATTTCCTATAACACTTCTGGTTATGTAACAAGAAGCAGAAAACAAAACCTAACTTTAAAACAGGATTGCTTTTACGTGATTTCAGTGTGTACAAAACAAATGAAATAGAAAGTGGGAAAAAATATTTCATAAAGCATTGATGTGTATTTTAAGAAAGTAAATAAGGTATAATTTTCCTTATAAGAGGACACAAGGTATTTTGTAAATCTAACTTAGTGAAAACCCATGCTTGCACCTAGGTAATCCAGGCTTGTGTCGTCTTTGACACAGTAAACGATGAAATTAAATTAAGAATGCAGGTTTATTTCTGAGCTCAAATTTATTTTTGTGAACTTTTATTCTGTTTATTTTCTCCCTCCTGTTTTACAGGAAGGAATGTTGCTTGTTAATTACATTGTCTGTGACTACGTAACTGTAGAAACCATTAAGAGTGTGCAATGTATCACAATGCTGTAGGGAGTGTGTGTGTGTGTGAGATGGTGGATGTGAAGCTTTCTGAAGGCATGAGATTTTTTTGTTTGTTTTGTTTTGGTTTGTTTTTATTAATGTGAAGTATTTCACTATGAAGCACTGTGCTCTTACAGCAGGTTTGCTACCTCTGTGGAGAAGGCATACTTGCTAGCTTGGAGGCAGAGCATGTAGTATTTGCCCAGAAGTATGGAAAAGCCATGTAACTCACGGGTTTTAGCATTAAAACGTGTGTGCATCGGGAGCTGGGAGGCGGGGACGGGGAAATGAGCATTAGTGAAAGAAAGGAAGAAAAATAGCTCAGATTTCTGGAGGCTGCCAAATCCTGTGTTCCTGCAGAAGTCGAATGCAGAAGCCCTGCTGTCCTCACCTAACAAGGTGACTTCTTTACGGTGTCAGAAGCGCGAGTGCGCAAGAGCCTGGATCCGCATCTGCCATCTTACCTCTCTGTGCCGCCTGGTCAGCCAAGCGAATGTGTTGCTAACAGATGAATCTCAGACCCTTTTGAGGGTCTGCACTTCTGTTTTTAAATCTTAAGAGAGTGCAGACTAGTTCTTAGCTGCTCCAGGCTGCGTTGGATATTTGGCCAACTGAAGTGTGTGTGTTTGCGGGGTTTCATTCAGCTCATGTTTATCCTCACTTGGCAAAGCTGTGGGTGGACAGACACTATGTAGGCCACGATACAGATTTTTTTCACACTTCCCTGGTGTGGTTTTGTTTTTATTCTCCTTCAAAGCAGTTTGTGAAGGACTCTGTAGCCCATAGCATAACCTTGCCTCTTATTCTGGGGTCTTATGCTTCAAGCCTCACTGGTGTGAAGAGGAGATAAGGGATGAGAGTACTCGGCATCTCCCACCTTCTCAACCCCGAGAGCCTGAACCTGTCTGTCTAACTCGAGGCACTTCTCTGCTTCACCTTATTAAGAGGTGAGCTCCTAAGGCTCATTCCCATAATCTGTGGAGGTGCAACAGCATTCCCAGGGTGAGTTCAGGTTTTGATGTGAATGGTGTTGCCCCTTTCTTTCCACTGACCATGCACAGAGACGAGGGTAACTACACTGGTTTACTTGCACCAGCCTAAGTGACAGAACCTCTGGCAAAGTGGACAGGGTCTGAGCAGAGAAACCAGGAATGGTCGTTCAGTGTGATTACCACCCTGGAGAAGGTGGGATTTGTCTGCTGAAACACAGCTCTCCGGATTCCCTTTATAGTCAGGAAGCAGAACATTTCTAGGGAACGATTCATCTCTTCCTGAAGGGGAAGTCTACGTTTAGTCAGCAGAATCGGATCTGAGAAGCGTCGTTTCTGCGAGCTGAATATAAAGGTAGTCCAAACATCTAGCATGGATGTAGACAACTGTATTTTAGCAGATGGCTCCTGCCTTTTGGCCGGATATTTTGACCAAAGATATTTTTCAGCTGCGTTCAGACACAGAGGCCTTCCCTTCTGGCAATAACCCTTTTGCTCAAGATTGTAGAACAAAAAAAACCAAACTTGAAGACAGATCCTGTTTTCTGTGAATCGCTGTTTTCAATGAATCTGTTGAAAGCTAGTGTGGAAGATGTAAAAATGGAGTGGGTTGGTTTAAAACCAACCAAACAAAACGTGGATGCTTCTCAGGACCAAATGCAACGTGACATTGTGCCTAGATCATTCAGTAATGCTGCTCACAATTATCAGTAGAATACAGTATTTTGGAAATTTTCTTACAGAGGCAGGTGTTTTTGGTGTTTTTTTGGAGCGTGATGGATTCAGGGAAGGCAAAATCTCAAAATTCTCATTGGGCTGCTCTTTCTCCGGATTGCGTATGAAGATAAATAAATGTGTTTCTTCTTTCCACCTCCCCTGTGGTCCAGTTGTTCAGAGTGCTGAATGGTCTCCATTGTCACAAATATGAGTGACAGTTGAGAGTTTTCTGTGCTTTACAAAACCGGTCTCCGAAGAGACAGCTGTTGCAAAACTCTTCCAGAGGCAAAGTTGAACTCCTGTCTGCTCAAGAGTAACTTTTGAAATGCTAACATTTTCTTTGAATTCAGTGGGACCAGCCACGTGCGTAGAAGCTAATCGTGTGCATAAGGAGGTGTCTGTAGGATTCTGAGGGTCTCAGTTGTTATTAACCAAAGCCCTCTGGAGGGTCACCTCTACACAAAAGATACTTCTCTAGTAATTACTAGGCGTAGCAGTTTTTACTAAGCTGTTCTCTGTGACTAACACTAGATGATTTTAGTGAGTGCGTGCCAGTCGTGTTTGCCTTGAACTTTGGGATTAAGTTATTGATTATTATTAAATCTGAATTTGGAATCATCAGAGGCAGGAAGCCCACTTCTGGCCTGTTACTCAAGGGTTATGTTGATGTAATGGAAATCAGAGTTGAGCTCAACTTCTGAATTGCAGTTTTCCCTCCGTACTCAGTCTTCATCAATACATTTAAAGTTACAGTCTTTACTCTGTTTGTCGCTTTACCATGCAAGTGCCTATTGGGATTCCTTCAAGCTCTGCACACTGTTGTGGATCTCTGCGTTTCTCTGATACAGGTCGAAAAGCAAAGCACTTCTTCTCTTGTGTGTGTGATTTGAGGCTTCAGATTCTCCCATACTTACTTTTCTCTGTGCTCTGTGCCCTGCCCTTTCTTTTCTTCCCACTTAGCTTCTGATCCCTGAAAGAAGTACGTCCTCTCTGTCTCTGAATCCCACCCTGGAAGTTCTGGATACTTGGAGTTAGGGTGTTTAGTGACAGAGGCTTAGGCATTTGTGAGGGCAAGGGGAAGAAGTGAATTATTGTGCAGCTTGGTTTTGTGCTGATACTGTATAGGTGCAGAAAAAAGTGATCCTCTCGACTCAGTTCAGAGGAAAAAGTTTGTGTCACCAAAAAAAAAAAAAGGGAAAGAATTGCAGCAACTGCTTTTTAAGGGCTTTATTAATGGAAAAGAAACCATCCATTCCAAAGTTGTGTAGCTCAATGGTTACTGCTAGTTTTCTGTGTTAGAGTTTGAATTTTGATCTCTTTCTCCTGAGAAAGCCAAGGGTCTGCCTTCCAGATCTCTGAACGATAGGTGGGGTCTAACTTTTGGTTCCAGAGCATAAATTCAACATGCTGAAGAGGACAGCAATTTTACCAGCCCACTTCAGTGTATGTGAAGCTGCAAACCGAGAATGCTGGAAAGATGTAAAGCTAAGGAGGATTCAAAATGTTTGGGAAGAGACAGCAGGGACAAGGTATGTGTGCTGTGAAATAGCATTGTACATGCTTCGTGGAAAAAATATCTTCCTCAGGTGTTGTTGCTGACTTGCCTTCCCATCCACTGTTTCATAAAGGCTGCTGAGGAGGTTTTCTGTTCCCATTTGGTTCAGGAAGGCATGTTCACATGTGCCTAGCTTTAAGTTTGGTCCTTGTAAAATACAAAGGCTGATGCTTGAGTGTTCTGCCGAGTTTGTACTTCCATGTAGGAGAGGGCTTTTCTGTCCAGCAGTGCAGTATTGCCTAGAACAGCTTGGTCTTGAGCTGCTGCTAGCAAGATGTGAGGTCACCATCTGCATGCTAGGGGAAAAAAAAAGCTGTTCCAGCTGACGTCACGAGGCAGAGCCATGGGGAAAAGGTGGTATTTTAAGTACTTGACATAGTTGCTTTGGTTGGACAGTGTGACTTTGGGTGAATTACTGACTTGCCCTATAAATAAATTTATCCAAACATTTTTAAAATGCAGATGACTTTTTAATTATTTGTGGGCACTTAAATATTTCAGCTATGCTGGCCATGTAGCGCATATGGTAATGCTATAAAAACCCCTAGTGAGTCAGGAATTGAAATTTTAGTGAAAAGCAGTGAAGAAGTCTCCTCAGTGACTTTCCAAAATGGGCCTTTGGTTAAGTGACCAGTCTTTCCAGGGAAAGCATCTCTTGAAGCTTTGTGATCATAGAATCACAGAAGGGTTTGGGTTTTAAAGGACCTTAAAGACCATCTAGTCCCAACCCCCAGACAGTGATAACTATCTGAGACTCTGCTTTGGGATCCATGAAACTGTAGGCTCGTTACCACCATGGTGGTGCTTGTAGCCCCATTTTCACGTGGATGTGAGTGCATCCTCCTGGCTGTCCCCAGCCTGCAGATGGAGATACTCCAGCATACACTTGGTGGTTGTTTTCTCCTTACCTAGGGAGTCAATGGGGAGAGAGCAGCTCTGAAAGATCTTCAGTGGAGATGTCCTCCTGACTGAACAATGAGCATGACTGACCTCCCAGGGGGAGCCTTTGGCCTGAGCTGTTCCCCTGACTTGTAGAGGAGCTTCCTGAGTAATAGAGACCCTGGCTCACAGAGAAGAAAGGGACTTAGGATGCCTTCTAAAACTTGCAGAAAGAGCTAAACAGGGAGGGCAGCCATACGAGAAGTGAAATTGAAAATGTAAAAACTTAGCAGGTTTCCTTTAATTTCTGCCAGAATGAAAATCTGTGTGGATCTCCTGAATTTATTAAGGATGTGTGGTGGTGTTTGTGTTTGTTTTCCTTAGCCACTCTCCTCTTTCTGTAAATAAATAAAGAAACGAAGCTCCTTCCCTGTTCCTGGTCATCCAAGGGGTGTGTGTCTATCCATACTATGAAATGCACGAGGGAGGGTCGCCGTCTCCCCATTACAGTGTCCACATTCACCTGATCCCACCTGTCATTCATTCATGATACCACCTTGCTGTGGCTTTTGCTCCTGTGAGTTTGGTGCTTCTGTGTGGGAAAGGAGGAGAACTGCACCATCCAAGAGACCTGAAAATGCAGATGCATTTCTTTTTTAAAGGCATTGGGGTGTTAATATGCAAAAGCAGAGACTCTAATAATCTCTAACGAAGCACTTGTTTATTAATAAAGTCACTTTGCATTTTCACCCTGTGGCCTTAAAGTCTTTTGTACTATTTGGGCATAATCCTGTTGGGTTTTTTTAAGTTAGTAGTGATAACGCAGAAACCTTGGCAACTCAGCGAGCAACAGTTGTGGCTTCATGCTGGAGGAGGAGAAGGGGGGGATGCTGTCTGGGTTTGACGGGCTAGAATGCTGTTGGTTTGTGTGTTTATCACTTCAGTCACAGTGTGATGGCTAATAATGTTGACATTTAAGGTGTGCCCACACATTGGGCAATTGAGCTTGTGTTCCTAAGCTCATTCCTAGTGTGTCTGCTAACATGTGGAATGAGCAGCTGTATTTCGGGTGTCAAGCTGTATTAAAGCATCCACTCTGTGCTTTTGTTGAGTACCACATCTCAGCTGAGGGGCAGTTGGTAATGCATTGATTCTTATGTTGTTTTTCAGTAAGGGCCCAGACATAATACAGGCAAATTCAAAATGAAACCCAGTACAATACGGATCAGAGGTGGAGACGTCATACGTGACAGCAGCATGAAATGGTAGCTGGAAGAAATGAGAGAGGAAACAAAGATAATCTTCAGACTGTATTTGGAAAGCCTTCAAGGGAAGCCTTACTTAAGTTCAGAGATGAAGGGAGAAAAATGAAAGAGCAAAGATGTCAAGGCACCTGGAGAAGGCAGCCTCCACAGGAGCATCGGCTAACTGTCAGAAGGAGGCTATCCTTAAGAACAGTCCTGTTTCATAATAATTCTTATGCAGTTGTCTTAATTTTTATGTAGCTGTTATGTTAGCATAACAAAGTAATATCTAGGCAAGAGAAGCAAATTGACTGTTCTTTTTGTGATCAGGTTGGCTTTCTGGACCTTGCCTGTGATTTATTTTTCACTTATAGTCTTTATTCACCTGCATTATTTTTCTGTCATGTTTCTTTTACCATGGGTACCATAGGCTGCCTATAATTATTATTCAGACTTTGCAGATCTATTCTCTATATTGTTAATCACTTCCCAACGTTATGTTTTGTAACTAAGGATTGCAGATGAGTACGATCAGATGGTAGGTCTCTGTTTTAACTGCCCGTGCAAGTTCTCCAGCTGTCTTGGGAAAAAAAAAAATAAATTACAGGTGCCCTCAACTTTGTGTGACCTGGCCAGAGATGGGACTAGGAGCACTCATACCTTGAGGCTTTCAAGAAACCATTGAGCTGAGCCTTCCTCCTGCTTTTCAGCTGATTTCTGCCATCCATGTAAGACTGATCGAGTGCTTCTCGTCTTCTTTCAAGGCCAAACCAAAACAGGGCTCAAAGAGTCACATCATGGCTTGTCTGGGCAGAGTGAACTAACAGTCAAATGTACCTTCAAGGCATGTAGAATGTTCTTAGTTGTGCAGAGGGACCTGGGGATTGTTCCCTCTGCTCTGCTGCTTTTCCTCAGCGTAAGGAAGGCTTGGCTTCTCATGAAGCTCAGTACCTTCTTGGAAACACAAGAAATAGCCACAGACCAATTTGTGCATTGGTTAACTCAAAGCTTTTGCCTTCAGTGTTTTGGGGATCTTGGTGGATTTGTTTTGTTTTGTTCTCTTTACAGTATGTGAAAAACTGCAGCATTTTCTTGCAATGGAACCACTGATTCCAGGAGACAGTGCTGAGGCCCCATGTAGGGTTTTGAGGGAAAACATGTGGATTGCACTGGGCTCTGATCATGGTAACTGAAACAGGCTAATTCTTAAGATCCAGACACTTTCCTGCAGAAGGTCCTATTTGAATGTTGGTCAGTATTGTACCACTTTGACTTCCACAAGCCTGTTCATTTCAAACTGTATATGCTTACCTTAGCCTGAGGAATTTTGACATTACTTGGCATTTCAGCTGTGAGATTTAGGCTGGGGGTTGAAGGTGCTCGTGAGACACGATGACCAGATGAAAAGCCTACAGTTGAACATCAACAATGGCAGCATACAGCTCCACAGATTTCAAACTACACAGGAAGACAGCTGTGACCTAACCACATACTTCCTCTGCCTCTGTCAGGGAGAAGGAGAGACCCCCAGTGGGTTTAGCCTGTGTGGGTAGGGGGAAAGCTACAGGGAGTCATCTTTTCCTCTCCACTCTGTGAAATGCAGAGCCACAGTCGTGACCGGTGGTAACTACGACTCCCAAAGAAACCTAAATGCATGCCTCTGCTAATGTTGCACATGCAGATTTGGAAGAGATTTTCATGAAGATGTGAAGCTGCTGAATCCAAGGAAGACATGGATAAATACCGGGAAGAGACCAATAAAGTTATATGTATACATATATATGCCGTGTACAACATTTCTATTGGGTTCTGAAAGGCCAAAGCATCTAGATGATTCTTCATCTAGGCCTTTTCAGCTGATGATGCAAGTGGTGAGAGCTTCTTGCAGGATGCTCTTGACAGATGCCATTCATTCTGTGGCTGCAGCCCAGGCCTTGGGTGCTCCTGAGGTTTTTCCGTGGTAGGACCATGTTTTCTTGCTCTCTCCTCCTGTCACTCCCAGGTAAATGGAGAGTAATTAGGAGTAGGATGTGCCTGGCTGGTTTTTAAAGGCAGATGTTGTGTAACACTTAACTTCTTTTTTAATCATTAAAGAATTATAGCAGTTGTTTTTGGCAGGGAAACTGCAGAATAAGCACCGCTAATCCTGAAGCATTATGTATTTTTAATTCGGGATTATAATAGGCTATGAAGGGAGGAGGAAGAAAAAAAATGTAAAGCTTGACATGAAGGAATATTTAATTTTATTCAGGAAACATTTTGGCAAAACTCCCCTGGATCTGCACAGAACCTACAGATTTAAGATGTCTTTGCACAGCCAGAGGCTGAGATCATGGCTTTCTTAACTACAGTTGGATATATTCATATCTGCCAAGTTTAGCCTTAAATAAATAAATGAAAAAAAAGGTCATGTTTCATGCTTTGTTCAAACTCTTGAAATGGTTCTCACTTAATATTCTAGGGGATAGTGACCTCCCTTTGAAGATACTGTCCTCCTGCTCAAAATCCTGCACGGAACGAAGAAAGTAGCTGTTTAAATGAAGCCATGAAATGTCTGAAGGTACTTTCTGGAATCCCTTAAAATGACCCTGGTTCAAGAAATATGCCCTACTTCCTGCCGGGAGTGCAGTAAAGTCAATCACTGGAAATCTATTAGTTGTGGGCAATTGCAAGCACGTTACCCAACATTAACCCACAAAAAGGAAAATTAACACAGTTAAGAGTAGTTCTTGCCAGAGAAAGATGAACAAATAGCAGAAGCTGAGTGGGAAGCTTCTAGCAGCAGGAGGGGGGGGAACGACTGTAAAGATCATCTGTTCAGACGGGCTTTTTTACTTCTCCCCCCACAACTCCCCAGGTATCTCTCACTCTCTCGGTTTTTTTTTAAAGGCACAGATGCAAATATAGCTAATAGCTACTGTGAAATCTGTGATAAGGATCAACTAGCCAGGAGGCAATTTTCAAGGACCACTGTGATCGAGGGTGATGTTTTTACAATGAGATCATGTCCAAAGGCAGCCTCAGCTGATGGCAAGCTTGTACTTGAGCACTGAATAAGCACCTTGTCTTGCGTGGTCCCTGCTCCAAAGAGCCTGCAATCTAATAAATCTGGCACACACATGCAGGGCTGTATTTTAAAAATGGCTCATTTTATGCAGTTTTTTGGAGTGGGGTTTTGGGTTTTTTTGGTGTTTGTTTGGAGTCATTGAACTCTTCCTTCTTTATCTCCCTCTATTTACTCATCTCTTCTCTAAGTACTCCAGCAAGCCTGTTTTGTGCAAAGTGTTTTTTCTTTACCTCACAGAAATACCATCAAGTCCTGTGAAGACAACCATGAGATCGACAGAAGGGAAGCAGCAGACAGGGCAGAGAATGTTTTCTGGTAGGCGTCCAAAGAGAGCAGGAAGGATGGGCAAGGAAGTTTTGTCTGCTTGCTCCTACCTTCTCCTTTATTGACATCTTACTGTTACTGTTTACCTTCTCATAGAATGGTTTTGGTTGGAAAAGACCTTGAAGATCATCATAAAGTCCAACCATCTACACAGCCCTACTAGGTCATGGTACAATAAATCTTTCATCTGAATATCATGAAAACGGAATGGATCCACATCACCTCCAGCACTTTATGGTGCAGAGAGAGCAAACATAAGAGATCCAAATTTTTAACATCATTGTGGAAAACTTTTCCCCAGAAATGCCCATGTCTGATAGTCGGCTGCATCTGTGATAACATTGCTGTTCCAATGACAGGATGGAATGGAGCATGTAGGTGACAGAAAATCATCCAAAGTCAAACAGACTCAAGCAGGACTTGGAGGACTTGGCCAGAGTTTTTTGCTTCAAGACTTTGAAGCCAGAAAAGCACAGGAAAAATGTCTTGCCTTGTGCTATGTTCCTAGTCATGGCAAACCATGTCGTGCCTTATGTGGCCTCTCATCACCTTTGGTGCAGTGACCTCTAGTCCCAAATACATACAGGCTGTTCAGGTCATTGCAGGCTTGTCACAACTCTGCTGGGATGACACCAGTTAGGTTACAGAAATTAAACTCCAGAGACCTTGTTCATTCTGGTGTGGTAAGGTCATTCTTTGCACTATGTGACACTTCTTCACTGAGTTTAATGCCCCATCTCCTTTTACTAAAATTGAAAGTCAGTATTTTTGAATGCAATTCTATTAGACATAGAAACTCTTTTTTGATCATCCTTTTTAAAAATTTGTTTGAAAACAGTTTAAGAAACTAAATGTTCTTACATTTCATTACTTGAAAAATCTCTTACCAGAAAAAAAGCAGAGGAAAAAAATGTTACTCATTAAAATGCCTTGCTGGGGGATATTTAGAGACACCTTTTGTTTACCATAAGGGACTATTGTTTTAGGATGGTTGGGGCTTTTTGTTTGTTTTCTGCTGCCCACTAAACCTAGTGGAAAGGAAACAAAATCCATCTGGTGATCAAGGAGAATGGTTTGCTAGTGGTTTTTTGGTTTGATTTGGGGTTTTTTTTTTGTTTTCTTTTGGGGGGAGGGAGTTCGGGTGTCATACAGGGAAATTTACAGAAGATTATGGGCTTGGGTAGGTGTAAGTGCAGAGGACACTGCAAAAGCTATAGTAGTGCAAGTTACTTGCAGAGCTTGATTTGACCAGTGGAGCTTTTTGCTACTGGTTGTGGTGCTAGGTAAAACGGGGAGAGGGCTGAGTGTGGCACTTGGATCACAAGTTGAATTTGCTTCCTTACAATAAACAGAATGGAAATCCCTAGTCAGGGAATGTCGTGACTTTGTTTTACAGCTGCCTTCACTGTATTTCTCGTGTTTCATGTTGGATTCTTCCTGTTCAGTTTTCCCCTCTAAAATGATCCTCCAAATTCTGTGTCCGTGCTTTCCTCCTCTCCGATTGTTTCTGCTTAATTTAGAAAACCTTAATAAGTGTTATGATAATGTATAAGCTAATGATTTTCCTTAACCATTTTCTTCCGTGCTCCAGATGTCTCTGGAGCACCACATGGTACAGAGAGTTCATTTTGAAATGCGTGCCGGGCTGAGCTGTATAAACTCCATAACTACTTGGATGTCACTTGGGGGAAAAATCATGTCAGGTCATCACTGGAAACTGCTGGCACAGCTCTGCTTTTCAGTAACTTTTAGTTCTCTTAACTTTTCTCATTTTGTTAGAAAATAATAAGAGACATTAAGTAACTCCTCATCTATCTTGTACCCTTGCATAGAAGGGGATGCCATGCTGGTGCTGTTGGAAGTGCTGTGGGACTGTACAGCTGTGGCACAGAGGGTTGCTAGAGATGGAGTATGCCCAGAGCATTGTGTTTATGAAACTCCAGGAGTTATTGCTAAAGTCCTGCACAAATTTTTAATGTTTGTTATAGTATACCTACAGGGTATTAATACCAGGTAAGGCTTGTGGGAGTTTCGGTGGGGTTGTTCTTGTTGTTATTTATTGTTTTGCTTTTTGAAAGTAGCTTTTTGTTCCTCAACTGTCACGTTTTGCCTCACAAGGCTCCAACTATTTTTATTTAAATGATGAGCAGACATGATGGGTCTTATGCTATTATGACCAGCCCATCAGTTGAGGTCAGAAGCTACAAACCTCTGCAGCTGTTTCATCAGCTTAGTGTGATTGTTAAAAGTAGATATTCTCACAGAAGAGCACAAAAACAACCAGACAATGCTGAACAAAGCCAAACGTGTCTTTGTGCTGCCTATATGTAGTTGTAGTTGTACCTGTCTTTGTTCGTTTTTCTTCTGCTTTTTCATCCTGGTAAAAACTCTTCCTTGTCCTCTTTCTAAACCTACCCTGCTCAGAACTTCCTTTCTAAAGTATGAATGCCCACCATCTTTTCAGGTTTGGGACTTGGAAAGGAGTGGGGTGAGGGACTGAGGAAGGAAAAAGAGAGGGGTTTTGGTGTCATCTCCATCTTCTGCAGACTGAATCCTGCTATTTCTTATACTGGTTTATTGCATTTGGGCATTTTTATTATTTTGAAATAACTTAACGTTAGGAGTCTGTCTGTCAGCAGAAGACAAGAAGCATCTACTCCAAAAAAAGCCAGTAACTATCCACATGGAGCAGATGATACTTTATAAGAGTTTAAGGATGCACTGGAAGAATGGGGGAAATGGTTACAGAAGTGCTATATGTGTTTGCTGGCGATAAGTTGCTACACTCACAAAGTCTGAAACCTTTCAGTGGGAAAGCTGCTTTTGCCCTTTTTACTCCTACCCCAGAATTCCACAGCTACAGAAGAGATACTTTTAGGAATCTGTAGGGTGGTGATGTGTGGTTGTTTTTTGTTCTTTGGGTTTTTTTAAAATTCTTTAAGAAGACAACTACTAGCCTACCGGAACTGATTTAAAATCAGTAATTTTAGATAATATATTGATATTTAGCTTTGTTTCCCAAATCTAAATTATTAAGTGCAATACTTTGAATTTGAACATAGGGAGGAGTAGGATTTTATTTCTGGAATCCATGTTGTCATTGCTGATGTGGCACAGAATATGGTACATGACACTGGGCCGTATCCTTACATAGGGGTTAGAGGTATCGCGTTGGCCAGTACGGTTGGGCTTTGCTTAACTGGTCTAGAGCAGCGAATTAATCCTGCTTGGGAAAGGGAGATTGGGATAAGCAATCATCCACAGTTTCCATCCTTGCCTGTACCTGGTGAGGGGCCTACTATGAGGATTCGTGATGTAATGTATAAGGTGATCGAATTGAACCTGGCATCAGAGTCTAAGCAACAGTCATTGCAAGAAATACTTTTGAATATAGTATGTAATAATTTTTTTAAATGCTTGCTGAAGATACATTTCCTGTAATAAACTCCTGTGGCATTCAAATGGCTTCTGTTGTGTTTTCCTGGAAGTTTCCCATTTCAAACACCTTACTCATGTTGCGAGAGCCCTTTCACCATGGGAGGCGAATTATCCAGACGATCTTCATTTCGAGTTGGCTTCTTTCTTTCGTAGGGGTAGCAAGCAGCCATGTTCTTGATTTTGACAGTTCTACCTTCACATTAATCTGGGGGTCAATTGCTGTACAAAAGTCTGGCTTTTGAGCTTTCCCAAACTTCTTTTTTTAATTTTTTTTTCACGTCAGAGCAGGTTTTTTTGCCTCCAATAGTGGATCATTTATCTCATGGTAGCTTGAACAGATGTTTTATATCAAGGTTACTTCTTCTCCTGCTTCTTGTCAAGCGACAGGCAGTTAGTATAAACAAGCCCTTCCCCTTGGAAAATGCTTTGAATTGCCTTGGGGTGGAAGGGAAGGGAGGGATTTGAGGGGGGAGCAGGATTATTTGTTTTTAAATAAAATGGACATTTGGGACATGTCTTCCACTGCGTTTACTGGAACAATCTTCCTGCACTAGGATCTGCTGGAGGATGACTATCGCTGATTAAAGCACGGAGCTGTGGCTGCTTTAAGAGAAGAGGTGGCCTGCATTGATTTTGTTGCCTTTGTGTTTTCCTATGTGTGTAGGGACCAAAGAGGTAGGTTCTGTCAGCGGTTCGTGGCAGGACAGCATTGGAAAAGAGAAGACCAGATGCCTCTCAACTTACGTTATTTAGGTCTTTCTTATATCCTAAGAAGAGACCAAAGACATCCTGTGAAATGCTAACTGGTGTTTCCTGGCAGGCTCTCTGAACACCCAAGTGCTAGGTAGGACAGCCAGCTTCCACAGTCTTCCAAAAAAAAGAAAGCTGAGAGCAAAGTTTTTAGTACATTTGTAAAAGGCAAATCTTTTCCCTGCCTTTTACTAGCAGTATGGCCCACTTGCCTCTTAATTTTTACATTGACGCCAAAGAGCAAGCCCTTGCCACAGCCTTCACAAATGATCTCTCCACCTATAGCGATCTGCTCCACTCAAATAATTCCATTCTGGCCTTTTCTGTGTGAAACATACACAGTTTGTCCAGGGAAGATTTTGGGGAATTGAGAGTGATGAAGCGGTAGGATGAGATTCGGGGATTAGCCGCTGTTTTGCCATCTTTCATTTGCTGACAGCTTTCTATGGTGAACCTCCTTTTAGAGATTCTCTTTCCTGTCGGGCTTATGCACAATTCAAAAAGAATGTTTATTATAATAGCTTAATAAACAGCCCCAACTAGAATATAATGAAATTACATTTCTTTCCTTTGCTGCTAATGGTCTTCGCACCATTTTTTCCTGTAAGTTTTAATAGGCTTTGTTACTTGCACAGGTTTTATGCCTCAGCTTAGTTCCTACTAGGGCACAGACACCAGCTGAGAGGTGCTGTGGGGCGTGAACTATGAAAGAAGCTTGATATCGAGCAAGAGGTAGGATCCCAAATTTCTCTGAGGTCAGGTGGTCGCAGAGCAGATGGGTTTCTCTGTTCCAGAGTCTGTTCATGCCACTGCACTTGCTTCATGTACCGAAGACAGACATCCGGTTCTAAGAGCTTTGCTCTCAGCAAAGTCTGATATGCAGAGTCCTTTTACGCATCTTGAGGTTCTTTCTTGCCTAAAATCTCCTTGTTTTGCAGTAATGTCTAAGGACTGCTTGCACGTCCTGCTGGAAACCTGTAGTTCCCAGTCTTTTGAATGACAGTTTCCTCAGTGGGCTATTTTTCTTTCACTCAATAATAAAATTACATAGCTATCTGTAGAGGTTCACCAAATATGGCTCCATCTCCCAAAAGAGGGGAGGTGGACGCCTTTCTCAAATCTTCCAGGGACCCCATAGGCTTTGCTGTAAGTCGCAGCCCTGGTAGGTGCCGTTATCCCAAGTGCTGTACAGTCAGTCACGCAACAGTTCCTTCTTCAAAAAATTTACAGATCAAAACAAAAAACCTGATAATAAAGTGAATATTAGGAAAATCTAGATTCTGGATATATATCTAAGTCTTTCTTAAAGTGCACACCAACCTAATCATCTTGACAAAAAAGGAACAAAATGTCCCCTATGAGTTGGTTCCTTTTTGGAGTGGTTGCTGGTTTGGTCCACTCTATGTTAACCACAAACTCCGGGGTTTAATCCTGAATTTTTGAGACTTTTCTGTATATGAGATGCTGAGGTTTATGTTCTGGTTCCATCTCCACATAGGATATTGCATGAATTCTTCAGGACTGGCAGAATCTCCCATGTGGCAGTATCACCACCAGCAGTACTGAGGGATCTCTCTGGTGCGAAGGGTAGATGTGGACTTCTGCTTTGCATCTGGGGAGAGGCATAGGAATGGTTTAAAATGACATTTAGCCAAGAGAGGTCTTTCACAGAGTTTAAACACCTTTGTGAATAATAGCAACCTTCTGTACTGGTTGGGGGGTGCTGAAATGCCAAAAGTACTTAAGGCGTGCTTTGATCCTGCTCCTTCCAAGTGCAGCATGATGCCTTCAGCAGCACTTCTGAGACCCCTAACAACAAAGCAGTCTTTCTTTATTCTTCTGTTTCGGCTGGCCTTTTACACACTTGAACCAAAGCTTTCGGATCTCTTTTACACCCCTTCTGTCCTGAGGCTGCGTTTTGAGGGTTTGCACCAAACACTAAAATTGTCTTTTCTTCCTTTTTTTTACTTACGAAAGCATAGCCAGCCAAGGGTTCGATGGGTAGGTCTCTTTCTTTTCGACCTACCACTACTAGTTCTTTAAAAGAAGATCCTTTCTTTGTGCCCCCCTTGCCTGAATACCCATCGGTCAAAGAACAGTGAAGCACGAAGTTACCAGCAGAGAGGGAAAGCTGTGGTGCCTGTGATTGCAGTGGCCAGTCCGTGCCATGCTGCGTGTCACAAACCGGCTCTTGGGCCTGGCAGCGCTGTGCACAGCCCAGGACTCCTTGAGGCCTGACTGCTGGAAAGATCAGCAAGATGGATCCTCCTTCTATGGGGCATATGGCAGTGAAAGGAGAAGAGATGGGGGTGGAAAATGAATTAGCTTTAGTTAGGGAGTAGCAAAAAGAATGGTCTGTTTGTGAGGAGTGTATTGCCAGAAAGGCTGGATTGGGTATCTAGGGCTGAGATGGGGCATATTTGGCTGATTTGGGTTGGGACATTAAATGCTGGCAGACTGTTCACATGGTTTCCTAATGCAGGAGAAGGTATGAAGCACGTCTGTGTTTGTGTGAGAGAGCGCCAGAGCTTGGAGGATTGATTACGTGCAAGAAGCTTAACATGTGAGCACAGTGTTTGTGTGCAAGCGTGCTGAGGCAGGAGGGTTGGTGTCGAAGGACGTGTGCACAGGAGAACTTGCCTAGCTGGTGGATGTGTATACACACAGGAGGTTCTCCTGGTGAGACTGTCATAAGAGAGGACCTGAACATATTTGTGTAGGCTGCTAAGTTTTGTTGTGATTTGATTTTTTTTTTGTCTTTAAGCTGATGCAGCCTGCCTCACTGTGTAACTATAAATGTTGTGAAGATGTATTTCCCTGCTGAAATGTTCTTTCCTGCAAATACTGTAAGTTCTTGAAACCTCATTATTTTTAATAAAGCATTCTGTCATAAGACATAAAAATTTCACTTCTGATATTCTGAAGCATGATGAAGCCAAGTTTTGCAGCACATACCTAAGTCATAACATATAGAAAGGCACTTAATTTGTGGACCATTACAACATACTTCAGGTTATGTTATGGCCAAAGGGCTATGGCTTAATTTACCCAAAAAGTATTGTAATCACATTGAAATGCACTTCCTGAACTCTCTTACTGGATTTTTTTGTGGGATTTATTTTTTACAATAAGAAAACAGTCAAATTGGGCATTTGTTGGGTGTGATGGACAAGAATATGATATTGCTGACAGTCTGTCAGGAAATTTTGATTCTTTTGTCAGAAAATGTTGGTTCTATCTAGAATTTTCCTGTCATATTATGTATTAGATGTGTATAGTAGCATTCCATTTAGTTAGATTACTTAATGAATAAATAAAAATCAAGATTTGGCCAATGCTGACGTGGCTTAAAAATCATTGCGGAGAACGATTGGGATTTTACCAGAGCTTTACAGCTGCCTCAGCGCTGTGCCCTTCAATCAGAATACTTCAGAAGAGCAAAGCCAAATATATCAAATTTGGACAAGCTAAGAGTATGCCTTGGCAAAATAGTTTGATGTTCAGTTTCACTGTAGTCCTCTTTGTGTTTCTCATCCTTTCCAGACCTGCTGTGTTCTTCCTCTTCATTCATGGTCAGCACATTGAACTCACCCTGGGAAAGCTATGCAGTCCCTAAATTCTTCTATGCATAACAGTACCTGTCTTTCAGAAGTTGTTCTAATTTTTCCCTATGGTTTGGGTGGGGTTATTTTTGTTTTGTTTCTTCTTCTTGTTGTTGTTATTTTAGAGCAGTCTTTGATGAATTTGCTCCTCTACAATCTAAGCTCACTGCAACAAAGAACTATGACAAAACTCCATCCTAGCAGTCAGAGTCTAGTTGCAGACATTAGTCTAGGAGCAGTTAGTTGGGAGTAGGAAACTGAACATTTTTTAAGGATGGCCTCACTTTGGCTCTCAGCTTACTGAACACATTGTAAACTTTTTTATTCTAATATATATAAAAATAGCGTGCCAAGAACAGCCAGAGAGAGAGGTGTTGAGCATGAAGTTAGGCTATTCTTTTTTTAACTTATTAGATAGTCTGACACGTTAGGGTAATGTGTTCTACCGCAGTCATACTGCTCCCCCATCAGCTTCATCTTGTGAAGCAGGGAGAACTGTTCAATGGGAAACTGCCAGGTCGGAGCTGGGGTGCTGCTATGGAGAAGCCACCCGTGGGGGTCCATCACTTCTACTGCCCTGGCACGCTAATGGGAGCAGGCAGGTGCTGAAAAGCATGTATCATATTTGAGAGGTGGGAGGAAAGGCCTCCACTGTTGAGGGATGAAAGAGTTGATGCTGGACAGCCAGTGCAACCCTGCTGTCTCAAGTGGTCTTGGATGCTCCCAAAGAACAGGGAAGCAGTTCTTACGTGGGGAAATAGAATTAGAGGGGCATCTCCTGACACCTGTCAGCAGGGGATTGATTTGTACTCTGGAGCAGAATGATTGCTCCTGTCTGGTTTGAGTAAATATTCTCATTGTTCACGTTCAGTAATTTTGATTGATACGAAGCTCTTGATGACCTCGGTGCAACTGCACGGGGAATAGGCTTGTCGAGTTGCTTTGCGCTGGTAGGGGAGGGAACTGGGGGAAGAAAAAGGGGTTCATTAAAGAAACAATCACTGTGTTTGGTGCTATCACATGTTAATAATTTCCTCAAGCTGCTTCTGCCCTAAAAATTACATCTTCAGTAAACTATTTCTGCCTTTTGTTCTGTCCTATCGCATCACTTGCGATGGGAGCCAAACAGACGGCGTGAACGTTTGGCATTGCCTGTTTGTCGCGGCATTCAGGGCTTGTTGTACTGCTTTATTACAGCTCTAACCACAAGGCACCAGTGAACCTTCTGTCTCCAGAGCCCTAATTTAAAAGGAGGTGGGAGACCACGCTACCATCTTCCTTCTCATCTTTCCCCCTAGCTGCTCCTTTCTTGTTGTCCCCCCTGATAACCTTTTTATCTTCATGTTGGCCAAGGCATAGCATCTGGCTTCTTGATAGAACGTGCAGGTGCTTGGAGTTGGCCATTATAGGGTGGAGGTGGGGGGTGGTTTGGGTGTGGTCCCAAACCCAACCTGACTTTAGAGGTGTTGCCTGGTGGTATGCTGTAGATCACCACAGAAGGTAACCCAAATGTAGAAAGGCATTCATGTATCGGTTGGGTGGATGTGAATTCAGTGGTAATTACAGTGCCCGAGTGGTGTTTTTAATTGGTGAAGAGTGCAAGGAGTTCTGTGATTACAAATGATTTCTAAATTATTTCAGTCTTCATTTTTTTTTAGCTAAGAAGTGAATGAGTTTCTTCTTGTTTGTTGCTCTCAGAGCTGACTTGCTGTTTGTAGTATCCCTGATAGTGGCTGGCTTCCCCCTGCGCCTCCCTAGGCTCAAACAGTGCAATCTCCAAAGCATGGGAGAAGTGAGTATTTTGGGTTTTTTTCTCTTTTACTTTGGTGAGTGCTGAAACTTGTCTGTGGAGGTGTGTTTTTGGGTTGGTTTTTTTTAACAGAAATTAATTTAATGGACAACTCTTATTGACTTTTTTAGTGGGCTTTGTATCAGACCTTGCTTGCTTGTCTCAAAACATTTGGGAACAAATGTATGGGTGCTGCAGCCACTGTTATTTCAGTGCTGAAGGGCGGGAGTGGCTGAAACACACGTTGCAATTTTTGCCAATTGTCTTGAAAAAGCCCTGGAATATCTAATGAAATATTAAGCTGTTCCACTTCATGCATCCTGTTCCTTTTACAGCTTGCTTATAAACACTTGAGAACTATTTCACAGAGTTTATGGAAATTATATGGATATGCGTGTAACATTGCTACAGCCTTTCTTTGGGATTTACAAGTGTACTAGTGCCTGTTACTATGAAAAGCTGTGCCCTCAGGTGGGTGCCTGAGAAACTCAGGGCTACTCATCCCTGGAGTTACTGGCTTGCTTCATTAGGTGTTCTAACCTGGGCTTCAGTTTGCCTGGAAGCTTAGCTGAAACCCACAGGCTGAGCTGAACAACCTCAGCCTTGACTGTGTTTAAAATCTTCCAGTGATGTTAAAGTTTTCACCCAGGGTTTTTGAGATGATTCAGCCCCCCAAGCTGTGAAGGCAACTGAGAGCCTGTGGGAACCTGGCACAACTATGTTTCCCTGTGTATGTGAATCTGTAGTGTGTATGTATATACCACAAGCTTTCTTTGGACATGAGAGGTGTCAAAGAGCTGTTTTCATTGTACTCTTTTCGTGTAAAGTTACTTTGACCCTTAATTGCTAAATTATTCTGCGTGCATTCACACTATCAGAAAGTTAAACGTAACCACTAGGGATAAATTTATTTTCTGTCTTTTTCTGTTTTTCTTCTTTTTTATTCCTAGTTCATTGTGCCACCCCTAGTATGGAAAACTTGTTTTGATTGGAAAAGCTGGTTTGTACTTTTTTGTTGTTTCTTTTATCTGGCTTACAGTATGTCTGCCCACATTTAGTTACTGTGCTGTGACTAGTGGCATGTGTCCTTTGAGAGTTAAGCGACACCCTGTTTGAGGAATGCTTATGGTGATTTCTGTTGAAAGACTGACACATGGTAGGGGTCTGACTTGTCTCCCTTCTCCCATTAGAAAGCGTGCAAGTTTCTATTCTCTCAGTTTTTAAGAGTGATTTTTTGAAATCAGACATCTCAAAGTTTTATCCCAGTTACTCTGGGATTCTCTGCTGTAGCATTGTTCCCCTTTGTGTGTCTGAAGGTTTGCTGAAGTTCTGATGTAGACCTGAATTTCTGCAAATTTTGGGTAGGAGAGTGGGGACTTAGTCTGCAAATCTCCAGAGCTTTTATGGAAGGGCTCTGTCTCCTTCAGGCTTGTGCCATCCAGGTGCTTTCAGTGTTTTACTATTTATACATCAGGAATGCTTACCGGTTGTAGTCATCAATGTCAATATGCAGTTGGACTTCATGCAGATTGGTTTTGACCCTGGTTTTGAAAATCTGGTGGCTTTTTTCCTCCTTTTATCTATAAATCTTTATTGAGAAACATTTAAGAAAAGAACTGATCCTATCGACTCAAAATATTCTTTTACATTCTGACATGCCTTCCTAGGTCTTTCTGTCTGTGTGGTTTTGAAAAAAATGGCATTTGTAGTTCCTTAGAAATTGCTTAACAGTGTTACCTATTTTTTTTTTTTTTTTATGTCTGATATGTGAAGTTCTCCAGCACTTCTGTTTTATCAAGCTTTGGAATAGATGTTTTTGCTTTCAAATTGAGCCAATTCTTCCTGTCACGATCAGGACTAGTAAAATTTGCTGAAGTAAAACAGCGGTGACTTTGATTTCAAGTTATATCACAAACTTGTCACCACTGGAGAGCAGGAACCAGAATCTTGCTGGTGTTTAGCTATTATAAATTATAAGGAAATCCTAAACTGGATTGTCTGTGAGATTATGACGGAAGCAGTTTTGAAGAGTGAAGCTAGACAAAAGGCAGTTCCATTTACATCTCCCCTCCGCCTCTTCTTTTTTCACAATTATGGCTAATTGTTTGTTTTTTCTTTCTTTTTTCCTCCTTGGGGGGAGCAGGGACTTATCGTGGAATAACATGATACATGATGATTTTAACTGTAGCTACAATGAATCAATTAGAGCTTTCAAAACTTCCCTCATGAAAAATAGGATGGTGTTTCAGGGTAAGGCACAAAACATAATAAAGCATGAGAGCTGTCAGCACGAAGTACTAGGAAACAATACTGGAAAAAAATATTTTCCCCACAATGTGGGATTAAAGCTGGCTGGCTGAACGTGCTTGAGGATATTAGCAAGACTACAACTCATTCAAAATTTGAAGAGCCTGCCCCTGCAGTTATTGATCTGGCCTTGTTATGGGGAAAGCATGGGTGAGTTTCTTTTAAAACCAGGCACGTTATGCACGTTCCCACATGGGGAACAATATTTTATAGTTCCCAGTTCAAAAGAAAAATAAGATCTGAGAGTATTGGGTATGTGTCAATAGAGAAATCTTAACGCTCTAAAATAAAGCCCAGGCTTTACAATCTTCTTTTTTCACACAGAGTAATATCTTATTTTATATTTAGCCAAAAGAATGCCTCTGGAGTGAAGACTGGTACTTGCTGAGAATAAGCATGTTGTGCATTAGTCTGTGTGAGCTGTAAAAGAATAATGTTTTTACATTTGCATAGCTGAGATGTTAAAAGTTCCATCGGTGGCTCTGAAACAGCAGTCAAACGTAACATCTTGGCTTTGGCCGATCTGTCACAGGCTTCTATCGGACTGGCTTTTCTCCTCAATTGGTGCAGGCTGGTTTTTGAACCTAATAAAAGTAAAGTTGAGTTCTGATTCAGATTGTAATTTCCCAGAAACTTACAACTAAAAGATACTTGGGACTTGCTCTTTTTTTCAGTGTTGGCCAAATCCTAACAAGGCAGGAGCACTGGTCTTTGGGTACATTCCACTGCTGTGGTGGGGAAGCAGTTACTGGTTTCTAAATGGCCACATAGGTAGTGCTTGGCTTCGGACCATTTCCTGCATTGGAAACATGATTGTCAGTTGTCTCTGAGTCCTTCTACTCTACTTTTCTTTTGCTCAGAAACAGTGGAGCGACTTTCCAGCAGGCAGGTCTGGCAGGAGGACCTTTAATATTGTTTCCTAGACTTGGTCAGCTGCACGGTGAAACCAGGATGGTCTTTTCAGACTGTACTTACTCACATCCTGGTGTGCCCAACAAAACCCATCTTTGTTTCTGCTGCCAAACAAAGCATGAGTGGCAGAAGATAATTGCTGCTTCTGTTCTTCCCATCCCCTCCATCCATAGTTTTCCATGTCTGTGCTCTAACTTTAGTTCATTCTTTGCAGCCAGGGAAGTTCCTTTCCTCTGTGTGATGTACCAAGCAGTTGCATGTTGGCTGTCTAGTTAACGAAAGAGAACCTGGCCTTGGGAGAATCTCTGGCATATGTAGGAAACATGCCATTTCTCTTAGGAAAAAGTTGTGCTGATGTTATTAGATGTATAACCAGTACAGTTCTATAGACATTATTTGTCAATGTTAATTGTTTCAGTAGAAAATATTTTTATAGCTTTTCTTTTAATACAACAGGTTTTACAGCATGGCTAATGTTCTATAGAAACTTTTAACACATGGGTCTTTCCCCATAAGCATTGTCAGGGTTCCCTCAAAATATCCTTCAATGTTTCCATGAGAAATACCTTCTCTTTCCCTCGGGGTTTGTTCTGGCAAAGCTGAAATCCGCTTAACTTTTTACTTTTTAAAGTAAGGTTAATAGCTAATTCAGAAGTGCTGGCAGGCTGTGGGATGGGGAGCAAAAGATGTTCTTTTGTGTCCTGCAGTAAGCTTGTTGGAAGAGGAGTGCTGGACAAAGCTGAACGCCTGTCTTGTAGAATCTCACTGCTATTATCTGTCTTAATGTAAAACTGACTCGTGAACAGGTTTGAAGTTTGGCTCCTCTTAACTCTGTCACCTTGATCATTAATTACAAGCTGAATTTTCTTCCTATGTAATAAAATACTCATATACATGTGCTGTTGGCTAGGAATTTGCTGTTTCCCCATTAACCTTTATAGGAGTGGATTTTGCTGCGGTAGGTCTGAAAAGAAGGGTGCATTGAGGTAATGTGTCTTTCAAAGGAATAATTCATGGTTTTCTTATGCTTTGTGGAGTGGGGCTTTATGCTTGGGGTAAAAATTAAAAATCTATTGCAAGTTGGCCCATCCATTAATGGGGAAGCCATCTATGAATTGAAAACTCTGGGAAAGCCATAAGTGATAATGTAACGCTTTCAGTAAATACTTGACCCTGCACACAGGTGTCTCTGTGTGTGTGTGTGTGTGTTGGCTTCTCTAGGATGTAAGCTTGCTTTTGTAAATTCAAGGATGTCATTTCTTCTTGAGAATTTTGATGCAGAGCAAATATGGGGCTTTGGGCAGCCTGGTCTAGCAAAGGGTGTCCTGACCATGGCAGGAGGGTTGGAACTAGGTGATCTTTGGGGTCCCTTCCCACCCAAATGAGTCTGTGGTTCCATGCACTTGAAAAGTTTGTATCTTAAGTTTTTTATGAAAGTCATGGTTAAGTAAGGAAGTATAGCATATGCTAAACTTCCTTACTGGAAGACTTTACTGCAGCTCCTGGATTCTCAAATACTTGCTAGTTAAAATCTTGTTACAGAATATGAATGTGTACTGTGGCTACAGATACGCTGCATGTATTGAAATGTAATTCTGCACTACAGGCATTAATATTTCTTATGCTAAGCTTACAGTTCTCTGTGCTACCGAGTGGTTGTTGGTTGGTCTGATCACTGCTTTCTCTACAGTCTGTTATGTCTTTATATATTACAGCTGTGGTATCCCAGTTCTTACAGCAATCATGTAGGTGTCTTTCAAAACTTACTTGCAAAAGTCCACTATTTCTTGCTGCATGCGGTTGCCACAGGACATCTGACTGTGTTTGCTCAGCTCCTCTTCACTGTATCCTCTGGTGCTGAGAGAACCATCTGAGACCTGAGCCCAGTGTGGTCTTGTAGAAGTTGAAAAGTCTAGAGGAGTTAACTGTCAATGGCAACAGATCATTGCTTTGAGTGTTTAAAAAAAACCCAAATAATTTGGTAGTTCTTGTTTTTTTTCCCCAAACCAACGGTCTGTTTATCCTGTATCTAGATACCTTATTCTGAGGAATTGTCTGCCTCGTTGTCAGAGAACCTGACTTGGTTTTTCTGCTCTGATAAAGGAAAATGCAACTGTTGATTATGTACTGATGTTTGTCTTCAATTGAAGAGCTTGACTCAAGAGAGCTCTTCTGGGGTTTCCATCGCCTCCTCTAAAGGAAGGGCAGGGGGAACAGGGAGATTTTGCTTTCCTGCTCTGACATGTGCGCCAACAGGGTTTGTAGATGAAAGTCTGAGCTAGCCTACTCTCTTAGCTGACTTCAAGGTATCCAGAAAATGGATCCCTACATGTGAATGCTTGTCAGGAGTGTAAATGTGAGTGTGGGCTGAAGGTGTCCAAGTAAGTTTTTGAGTGACAGATATAGGTTGCTATGGCCTGTTGACCACAAAAAAGTAGTAAAGCTGAGTTTCTGTGTTTCACTGGTGGGAGCTGAATGCCTCAGTTACTTTCCCAATACCTAAGTGCATTTAAAAAACTCCAGCATTCTTTGGAAGCCTTGTCATTTCACACTGCTACATATAAACCCGGAGCATTTATCAAGCGTATCTGTTAAAAGTAAAAACCCTATTGAAAGAAAACCAAGGAAATAACAAGCCAAACTTTTAAAATAAGATGAATGTTGTCCTCAGTAAGTGTGTATATCCCACCTCCGGGCTCCCTGGCCCTTCCTTTGTAATAAAATGCTTAAAGGTCTAAATAAGCAGTGGCTGGTTTATATTTTGTGATTGTACTCACATGGGTGGGGTTCAGGGCTCCAACACAGCCTTGTTGCAGAGCATAAGAGAGAAGAGCTGGTTAAAAGAGAAGGGGAAAAATACCAGCAAAATTAAGCTGATTTTTACAATCAGTTTAATGCTTTTAATTAGGATTTAGTTTTTCAGATAACAGACAATAGAATTGTTCTGCTGATGTGGAGGACCTAGAAAAGACCGGATTTTTCTTTATCTACCTCCTTTTTTCTCTTTTTTTTTTCTCTTTTTTTCTTCTAGGTTAAAAGGAGAGAGAAATGTTTTCTAGCTGAAGGCTGTTTCTAAAGGCCAGAAAATGTCCAGAACTTCCACTGTTTCTATCCATTCGTGTCAAATATGTGGAGCTTTTGCCAACAAAAATTTCAGATAGCTCTAAATCATGTTACAGTGTTTATGGTCCACAAAGTAATTAAAACCAAATAAAGTAATTTCCAGAAGACCTGAATGTTTAAACACATTTTTTCTTTAACCACTATGGCCTTAATATAAAAGAATATATAAATATCCTCATTTTAGGGAAAAAGACATCCTATGAGCTTCTAATTAGCCAGTTGTCTTTAATATGTAATAGTTTTGTCTTTATAGTCTGTGTACCTGATCATGAAACCTTAGCCATTGCATTATGAAGGGAAGTGCTCATTTAAGTTATTTAACAGTGTAGATCAAGTTCAAGGTTGCTCTCTTTTTTAATTTTTAGGTGTCATAAGAGAGTCTGGTCCACAGTCTCTCTCAGTTCAGAGATTGGCTGTTACCCCTAAAGGGGTAATATGCAAGCAAGGCAAGAGCTTTATCATTTTGGGGCGCCAGTTGCTAGGGGTGATTCTCATCTCTTCCGATTTACAGATGTCTCACTTTAAGGCATCTAATCGTAGCCGGTCAGCTTAGGTTGCCTTTGTATTTGGTGAATATATTCAGTGAGACAGAGGCACCACCAGATGGTGATTCATCTAATCTATTTTAGACACCTATTTTAAGACAAGATGAATCACCCAGTGAAGGGGCCTTTCTCCTAGAATCATAGGAAAATTTAGACTAGCAGGGCTCTCTTCGAGTCACTGGTCCAACCCCTTGCTCAAATCTGGGCTAACTTCCAAGTTAGATCAGATTGCTCAGGGCCTATTCTGTTGAATTTAGAAAGTGTCCAAGGGTGGACAGTTCACAGCCTCTCTGGGCACCTTTTTCAGCACTGAACCACTTGTACTTTGATTTTTTTCCTTAGGTCTGATCAGAATTCTCTGCATCATAATTTGTGACTATTGTCTCTTGTCCTTTTGCAGCACACCTTTGAGAAGATTCATGCTGCCTTCTCTACAATTCACCTTTAGCTAGTTGAATTCAGCAATTGGCTCTTAGCATTCTCTTTTTCAAGGTTAGTGTAACCCAGTTCTTTTAGTCTCTTACAGAATCACAGGATGGCAGGGGTTGGACAGGACCTCTGGAGATAATCTGGTCCAACTCCCCCGCTTCCTGCCAGGGTCACTTATAGCAGGTTGCACAGGACAGCATCCAGGTAGGTTTTGAATATCTCTAGAGGAGGAGACTCCACAGCCTCTCTGGGCAGCCTGTCCCGGTGCTCTGCCACCTTCACAGTAAAGAAGCTTCTCCTCATGTTCAGGTGGAACTTCCTAAATTCAGCTTTATGCCTCTTGTCCCTTGTTCTGTCACTGGGCACCACTGAAAAAGACTGACCCCATCCTCCTGGCACCCATCCCTCAGGTGTTTATAAGTATTGATGAGATTCCTCCCTCAGTCTTCTCTAGCCTAAAAACTCCCTCAGCCTCTCTTTGTAAAAGAGAGATGTTCTAGTCCCCTCATCATCTTCATAGCCCTTTTTTGTACCCTTTCCAGTAGCTCCCTGTCCTTGAACTGGAGAGCCTAGAACTGCACACAATATTCCAGATATGGCCTCACCAGTGCAGAGCAGAGGAGGAGGACAACCTCCCTTGACCTGCTGGCCACACTTTTCTTGAAACACCCAGGATGTCATCGACTTCCTTGGCTACAAGGGCACATTGCTGGCTCATGGCTAACCTGTAGCCCACCAGGACTCCCAGGCCATTTTTCAGAGCTGTTTTCCAGCAGGTCAGCCCCTGACCTGTTCTGGTACCTGAGGCTATTCCTCCTTCAGTACAGGACCCTACACTTGCCCTTGTTGAATTTCATAAGAGTACTCCTGTATTGTCTCCCCATACCTCCAACTGCTTAAGTGACAGTGTCAGTCACTTAGTGTTCTGCTGCTGTACTTCCCCCAGTCTGTAAACACCCTGTTGTATTGAAGACTTTTTTTTCTTTTTGAGCTGCTGAGCACTCTGAACAGTTGGTCCCCAGCTAGTACTGATTTTTTTTTCCTTTCTGCTGACTATAAAGGAAGCCTATGGTAACTAGATTAAAGTTAGGTGATCTAAATACCACCGTAAAAGCTGGGGGGTTTTTTATGGCTAGATTAAATATTAAATTTGGATGTGATGCTAGACTTGTAATCTTAAGCCTTGGAATCCTGCCTGCTTATTAATGCTCAGAGTTTGGATGTACCAGATGAATATGTTCTTGGTAATTTGTCTGCTTGAACTGAGTACCACAGGGCATCTGTCAATGAATGTCTTTGACAGTGACCTGGAGGAGGTGATGGAGGGCTTGCTCTAGTTTGCAGATGATGCTGAACTGGGAGGACCGGTCAATACACTTAAGGACAGAGCTACCATTGAGGCACCTTGACAGGATGGAGGGATGAGCCAACAGGAGCTTTAAGAAATTCAGCAAGGACAAATGCCAAGTTCTGCACCTGGGAAGAAGCCCCGTCTTGGAACAGTATGTCTGGGGAACAGCTTTGCAGAAAAGAACCTGATGGTCATAGTAGACAACAAACTGAATATAAGTCAACAGTGTACACTCACCAAGGAGGTGGCAGCCAACAGTGTCCCAGGCTATATGAATGGAAGTATGGCACGTAGGTAAGAGGGATGTGATTATCCCCCTCTACCTGGCAATTGTTAGGCTGCCCCTGCAATTCTGCATCCAGTTTTGGATCGCCAAATAAAAGACAGACATTGCTAGACTGTAGTGAGTTTAGGGGAGGGCTACCAAGATGGCTGGAGATGAAGCACTTGGCTATTGGAGAGGCTGAGAGATTTGGGCTTGTTCAGCCTGGAGAAGAGGTGACTACAGGTTGACCTAATAGCAGGCCCCCTGTTTCTAGAGGAGGTTGAGAAGGCGGAGCCAGGCTCTTTGCAACAGTACATGGTGGAAGGACAAGAGGCAATTGGCATATGTTGAAATGAGAGGTTTAGATTGGCTAGAAAGTAAAGCTTTTTCTCTCTGAGGACAGTGAAGTAGGCTGTCTAGAGATGCTGTTCAGCTTCCATCCTTTGAGGTTTCAAGGCCCAACTGATAAAGCCCTGAGCAACCTGGTCTGATCTTAGTGACTCTGCTTTGAGCAGAAGGTTGGACAGGAGACCTCCAGATATCGCTCTGACCTCAATTATTCTATGATCCTATGAACTGCATTTAGCACCTTCATCTTATCTTTTTAAATTGTTTTTTGCTTGTTCCCTCTGGGGAGAGGAGGCAGCTGTAGGAATTATGTACTTGTTTAAAATACTGCACAGGTAATGAGAAAATAACCATGTACCTACAGGGGACCTACAGGAAAGATGGAGAGGGGCTTTTTACAAGGCCATATCATGATAGGACAAGGGGTAATGGCCTTAAGCTGAAGGAGGGGAGATTTAAAATAGAAATTAGGAAGAAATTCTTCCCTGTGAGGGTGGTGAGTCTGCCCAGAGAAGCTGTGGCTGCCCTCTCCCTGGCAGTGCTCAAGGCCAGGTTGGATGGGGCTTTGAGCAACCTGGTCCAGTGGAGGGCATCCCTGCCCATGGCAGGGGGTTGGAACAAGAGGGGCCTTGAGGTCCCTTCCAACTATTCGAAGAAATAATTCTGTGAATTGGTGAAAATACGATTGGGCACGTCACATTTAATATATTTCTGTATATTTTGGTTGCTATATTCCTCTTTTTCTATACTGTTATAAGGCCTTTTTAAAAGTCTCTTTAGAAAGCAATTATTACTAAAGGAACATCTAGGTGAACTGGTTAAGATGCTATCCATACTTTTACTACATATAGAGAGAAATACTGCTTTTTCAGCCTAATGAGTTTGTCCTTCCTGCAGTCCAAAACCACGTGTGAGTATGGTGTTTCTCCATTCAGTTCTCTTTCTTTAAACAAAAATACCACTGGGCTAAATTCAGCTCCGCAGTTACTCTGATCTCTGATGTATCTCTGCAATCTTGTTGATTCAGCTTTAGTGGGGTATAAAAAGAGAAGCAGTTGAATAGGTTCTTTAGACATTAATGGCTAAGGCTAGCGGGTTATTTCCAGGACTAAGCTTTAAATACTTGAAAGTGGAATTAGACAAGTATCATGCTTTAGATTGAAGGTCCAGCTGAGCATATTTCTATGTTCAGTCTTGGCCCAAAGAGAGGGCTTGATGTCTATGGATCTCAATCAACACCATCCAGCATCTCATACACAAAGTTGAGACAGAGGATTGTCAGGGAAGAGTAAAAAGGCTGTTTCTACGTATTAAACCAACGTGGATCTTTTACCTTGCTCAGTGTATCTGTGAACCTGTCTTAAAGGGCTAAAATCAGCCCCAGAAAGAATGTTTTGCACCAGCCACTGTCTGGGGATCTTGGAGGACCTTGCTAAGCCATAACAGTGTTAAAAAGGTTCTCACAACCCACGTGACAAACTTCAGAAAGGGGAGAGGGTTTCTTGACTTGGGTTCTCTTCAGTCTCAGCTGGTGAGAACTGGATGTGATTGACTCTTTGCAAGCTGGTTAGAAATTGGAGGATCTCTCACCTTGCTCAACGCTGTGCAGGTCCTGTGGTGTGGCACAGCTTTCTGAGGCTGTAAGGCAAGCTGACTGGAGCTGCCTTGCAGGGACTCTCCGCCTTCCTTGTGTGGAACCTCCTGTGCTGTGCGAGCGTGTTGTCTGCAGACTCTTTCTGTGTGTTTGTTAGGCTCCCACGTAAGGATGCTTGAGCTTTGTCCTGTGCCATCTCAGATGAACAATCTATATGTTTTGAAGTTTCTCCTATGTAGTTTCTGCATGCTGACTGTGATCCACAGCATGCTACACCTTAATTCCATAGCTGCTGTCTGTCATGGCTCGTGCTAATTGGTGCCATCTGACATCGCAGAGGACATATTTTATTTGGAGAGTTGTGTTGGTTGCCATTTTTTTGGTGTGTTTTAATGGTTTGCCAGAAGCTCTTTGATGTAGGAGCTTCATCTGTTGATTGGTGTTTGCATTGCATCGAACAACAATAACAAAGTCAAACCCATGAGCAATGTGGTATGGGTGTGAAATGCTAAAATAACTTGCTTTGCCTAATTTTAAGGAATTTCCTTCAGACAAGCTTACGAAAGCCCAAGCATACAAAAATCCCCTGTATATTGAGAGACAGGAATTGATTGAAGTTGGATGATGATCGTATCCTGTTGCTAGGTGTATCTTTTCTAGAAATATCTAGTTTGCAGGCTTACCTTATCAGGAAAGCAATAGCGAAGGTTGCCTAACTTCATTTAAAATGGGGTGTTCCCTTCCTTCGAAGGTACATTCCTGGTTATACTTAACTAGCATTCCAACAGTTAAATACCTTTAAGATCTGGTTTATGGAAAGATTTCAATGCCTCTTATTGCAATGAGACCATAAATAATATATAGAAAGTAGATTATAAACACCCCAAAATATGAATAATATTTTCTTCCCTGAAAATAGATAGATTTGGTCAACATCTAACTTATGAGAAAACAGCATCAGTATGTAGGTGTTTTGTGGGGTTTTGTTTTTCCCAGACATCTTAAAGTAAATTCTACAACGAGTTTGAATTTATTTGGAAGTAATATTCTTTTAAAGAACTACAAAATTATTTTTTTAACCAGCATTGTTTTTTAACAGCAAGGTAATCATTCTGTGTCTCAATCAAGATGTTTCACTGGCACTTTGTACACAGATAATACCTGGGGGTTTAAACAAGCTGGTGTATGTAGGTAGTCGTGTCTGTACTTCTCTGAAACTCTAATCAAGTTCTTCAAGCATCTGTTTTGATTAAAAACAAAACACCTTTGAAGTGTCTTCATGATGAAGAAAATGTAAGCAATGTGAGGTGACTAACCAGAGCAGCGAGGGGTCACCGTATAACCTGCAACCGTCACTCCATGAGGTATGAGTTAAAGCAGCTGTGGAACTTCTAAAATGCTTCTTTTGCAGAGTGAAGTCTGAGCCATATAAAGTGTAAGGCTGTCCTAGAAGTGTTTCAGCTTTGAGCTTTCACTGAAACCCATGTTTCTTGCTGGCTTGCTGTCTGTGCTGCAGACTCCAGGGCCTACACGCTCTGCAGACCAGGCAGCTGCTCCACGGATGCTTGCCTGGGCTGGGGGACTCCCTCACACTTCCAGCTGTGGCAGCTGTTAGGAAAACAGTAGATGATGAGATCAGCGTCTCCGTATCAGGAGTTTGAGGCATTTTGGCAGCCGCCTGGCAGCCAGTACACTCAGGCTTTGGGAAGCTTGTTCCACTCTCCAAGGGGGCGTGTTTGTTTTTGTATTACAGAGTTTTTGTAGCAAATCCTGCCCTAGAAACTACTGTGCACAGGGAAGTGAGTTGGATACCCTGGAAAAAACTACTCAGATGTTGACATGAACCAT
Organism: Zapornia atra; assembly: GCA_013400835.1. Classification (NCBI taxonomy): domain Eukaryota; kingdom Metazoa; phylum Chordata; class Aves; order Gruiformes; family Rallidae; genus Zapornia; species Zapornia atra. The sequence continues at coordinate 222,451 of VZTU01019846.1, read as the reverse complement.
TCATTGCCATTTAAAAAGAATAAACATGTACCACCCCTCTCAAAAAAAAAAAAAAAATCAACCAAAAAAAACCCCAAACCAAAAACCCCACACCCAAAAAAAGCCCACACCCAAAGAACTGCCATTACTTGTGAGCCATTCCTCATTTTCTTGCCTTCAAATGGGTGTACTTCACAGCTGCTTTTCCCTCATTTCTGCAGCTGGGGAACGTGAATGTGACCTGAGCTCACACCAGACTCTGCAGCAGAAAGTTTTGGGAGCCTTGGTACCCTTAGGTGGCAGCTTTTGAAGCAAGTCAGAACCGGATGTAAGCCGCGTGTCCTGGTGGCTTGTGTGAAGAGTGCTTGTCTTCTGCCCATCCCGCTTTGTGCCACCTCTGTGTTCTGCAGCAGGCCTCCTCCTGCCCTTGCAGAAACAGGGGTGCTGGGCACTGCTCCCAGCCCTACCTCATGGTTACGCTGGGTGAGGAGCTGGCAAGGTAGTTCAGCCCTTAACCCCGGACCGCCTTGTACCTGCAAGTCAGGGGAATGTGCTGCATACCACTGAAGTAGTTTTGGGTTGTTTCTAAGCTAGTTTGGAAAAAAAAAATAAACCCCACAGATCTTCTCTGAGGTCTGCAAGAGAAACAGTTGGACTGTGGCAGCAGCTTTCCATGTAAACATGATAGTTTACTTAATGGCTCTGAGAGTTCTTTGCAGTGGATGGGTGTGTGGCAGGAAAAAAGTGCTTTAGCAGTGTCCTCCTGGACCAATTTTAACTGGAAAGCAAAGGTTTTTTAGCAACTAAAATAGTTGTTGCCAAAGGGACAAAAACACTTCTGGCATTCATCCTGAGGCCAAATGTAAAATAAAGATGCGTTCTTCTTTTATGGCAGGCTGTCCTATTGCTAATAGGTAGTGGTCAGCTTTGCAAACCATCAGATTTTTAATGTATAATTTTTGAATTTTTAAATCCTTTGGGGTGTTAAAGTAGAAGGTGGTGACCTATATACTGCAGATAAGTGTTCTAGATACAGCGATTTAAAATAAAAATACTTATAGTTGTAAAGCGTTTTCTTATTTATTTAAATTTTGTTTTTGCAAGCGTGCATTTCAAATTCAACTTTTCGCTCTGCGTGTGTACCTCATTGCCCTCTACTGGGCAGCTCTAGAATCTTTTCTTTTTGAGCAGTGCTGCCTGCCTGCCTGGGAGTCTCTGATAATACAGCGTAATCGGAAGAGGGATGCCTTCACACTCCAAGTATTAAGCAAACCTATGGAAATGTGTTTCTAAAGGTGGGTAGGTTTGTCTTTGCGTTCTGCGTGTTTAGCCAGTAGTTTTCTGGGTTTGATTTGTAACAGAAACCTCTTAAACTGATGTTTTGAGACCCTTTTTGTTTATTTTTGTTGGAAGTTATGCAAGGTAAGTCTGCTTATCCTTGTTACGAGCAATCCCTTTTACGGGATGGACATGGAAAATTCTCTTTTGGCTCAGTAAAACGTCCCAAGCGGTTCATAAAATAAAAGGATTCTGAAAGTTACATTGGCAGTGGAAATATAACTGTAATGGGCAATGTACTCATGTTGTAGTTCATGGCTAGGTCAATGTCATATATTCTAATTCTTATGTTTTTAATAAACAGGATTTGAATGGGTAAATAATTAAAAATAGCTGTCTTGATGTTTTCTCATGGCAGTTTTGGGCATGAAACAGGATCAAGCCTCCAACAGCTGAAAGCATGCCCCTGTTAAGTGACAGCTAGAGCAGAATCAGCCCTTTTTGGCTAGGTGTTTTTGCTTTATTGGTGGCTGGCTTTCTGCTGTTAACTGAACCTTGCCAGGAGCTGGTGTCATTTCATAGGGACAAGATTTGACTCTCTACTGCTTTGCAGGTGTGGGTTCTGGGTTTTTTGGGGATGAGAGGTGGGGGGAAAAAAAGAATCATGTGTTGCCCCACTCATTTAGCAAGGGCTGCTGCACTGTGTGGCTTTTCATACAGGAGATGGTTAAGAGTGGGAAGAAGGTGGCAGCTGTCGCTAGCGAGTGGCTTTTGGCTGGGTACCTTGTTTGGGGATGCTTTTTCCCCATCTGCTCACCCACTTGATAGCTATCATTTTCTGTGGCTAGATGGATATCTAAACACGGCAAATGGAGAGAAAAATGCTGCTGCTGTCTTCAAAGGCAGGAAAGGCGAACTTTTAATATGGTACCACATAGAGAACTTTTGGTTAAACAGAAGGAAGGGAGGAGCAGCAGGTACTGTATGATACATAAAGATCTAGATAAAGGCAGGAAGGTGGCAAGAAGAGATGAAGAAGAAAGTGCCAGGCTTGCTGATAGAGGAATTCCCTGGGAACTGGTCTTGGACCTTGTGCATGTAACATTTTGATGTTGAACTCAGGTTCAAAAATCGTGAGTAATGATGAAACTGTATGGTGGCAGAAATTTGAGAAGTGCTGTAAATACAGAGGAGGGTTAGGCTATCACACAGAGGAAAAATAGACTATATTGAGGGCTTCAATAACAGTTTAAGTGGGAGAAGATTTAATAATGCAAAGAGTGAGGTCATATTTGAAGCTTCTTTCAGCCCTTTTCTCATCAAGTAGATGTGTAACAGACATGGGACGCAGGCCTAGCTGCCTGAGAGGTGGTAGTCAGCGTAGGTCCTGTCAAAGTGGAAACTGATTTTAATAAACTTAATGGTATGCTGCTGCCACGAGTTGGTTTGTAGCAGATTTTAGGACTGACCATGGTCAGTGATGATATATCATCTTTAGAATTGTGTGGTGTTATTTATGCATGTCCTCCTTGTTTAATCACTCTTAGAGTTATAAGCACCAAACACAGTAAGAAAGGAAGATGGGCAAGCAAATCTTGTTCTTGGGGCAGGATGCACAAGAAACATGGCATAACTATTAGGTGGCAGAAGAAGTCTTGAATGACACAACCAGTAATTTAATTCTTCAACCAAAACCTGTCACTAACTTGATTCTGCATACTTTGTAAGCTCTTTGAGATCATATAACAGCCAGACTGTGGATAACTGTTCAGGTCTTCAGAGAATCTCTAGAGTTCCCTTTCCTTTACTACTTTAATGCCTGGCAAAAGACAACCAAATAGTATAGTGGCTGTTTGCTGTGAGAAACTCAATCGTGCATGTACTGGACAACATTTTTTGCCTGTCTGTCTCCTACTTACTATCAAGGAATGTCACGGCCTGTTTTAAGTGTGCATCTCTGGTTTTGTACAAGGCAGAACTGTTTTGACCAGTGTTAGCTTGTTTTCTTTTCCCTAGATCACTCTAGGGAAGCTCAAGCTTATGGCCTGAGTAAAATCTTAATGATGCACAGAAAACATGTTCAAGTGATATGCACGCGTAATCTTCATAAAGTCTGTGCTGTAATTGCCAAGAAATCAGGGTCACTTCAAATAATTTAGATTAGGATCTCTTTGAACTGTGAGGCTTGTTTCAGAGCCAATATCCTGCTTTTCCTACGAGCAAGGAAATCCTGCTGATGTCAGTATGATTCCAGGCGTGCATGCCAGTATATGAGAGAGAGAGAGAAGACTTGTCGCATTGACTTGGATTGGAGAACACTATCTTGCCTCTGCAGTTTTTCAGGACTCTCGAACCGGCCCTGTTTGTTGGTTAAAAATACTTGGTGATCTTGCACTCACTCTGGGAAAGAAACTTGTTCAATGGGCTTTTGGATGGGACTGACGGCATACGGCACACAGCAGCAGAAGGGTGGAGTGGCAGAAAGGAGTTCTTATTTTGTTTTTCTTTCCATAGATGGCAAGTTGGCAGAATTCTTTGCAGAGCCATTCTTTTAGATGCTGCCGGAATTCTGTTCAAATACTGTAAAAAGACTGCTTGGAAGACTTCCTTGGTGTTTTAAACAGGGGAGAAAACCCACATAGTTAAAGCACTGGACCTGTGCATAAAAAGGAAGGTGAGTGTCATTATTCCTGCTTCACAGCTCAAGGAACTGAAGCGTAGGGAAGTGAGCCAGGCTTGCCCAAGATCATGCAGCACAGAGAATCGGATGGAATGGTAGAAGCAGGAGCAGAATACTGCTTTTTCACTCAGAAGCAGCATCCAGTCCACCAGAGAGCGAGGCCTCGGTAGCAGCCCTACTTTCACTAGCTTCACTTAAAAGTATGAGAAGATACACCCCCAAAAACCTGTAAAATCAAACTTTTTTGAAGTGAACGCTGTGGGTTTAGTTTGGATCGTCTCTCGTTCTAACTTGCTTCTATTAAATAAATATATACTCTAGCACAGCTTGTTTTTTTGAATTTTTTTTAATGAAATGTCCTGGAAAAGACTAAAGCCAGTAGTGAATTTACAGTCTGTTCTTCCAAAATATTTAATGTATGAAAAATCTGAGAGGATAAGAGGAAGAGTGGTAACTGTACATGGGCTGGTTTTTTTTTTTCCCCTCTGTTGTAACTTCCAGAATGAATTTGCATACTGTTTGACTGTAAAGTCAAATTTAAAGTAACGCTGGTGTTGACCGCTCTGGCACTCAGTGTTCTTGATACCCTCACCTGGTTGGATTTCTGAGGCTTTAGTGTCTTTATGTGTTGCATCGACAGATTGTGGATGAGGAATTGGCTGCAGTCTTTTCCAGCAAAATCTGTAACGATTATTTCTTTTGTATGGTTTTTATTTTGGTACAATGCTTATCTATTCAAAAGTTAAGGTTCCCATAGCAATGTTAACATGGCCCCATTGCACATATGCAGCATTTTCAATAACTGTTAATTTATGCTGTGCTATATATCTTAAATGTGGCTGAATTACTGTTGCTGTGGGAACCTAAACTTTTGAGCCTCCTGACTTCTTTGCCGAGCTTAATGTGCAATTATAAAATTTTGCAGTGTAAAAGCCATGCTAGCATTAAACTCCCTCCTTAGTCTCCTGAGAGTTGGGTATGTTAGAAAAGTGTGGGCAAAGTAGAAGGAGATTCTGAATGTATTTTTCAAGTAAAAGCTTTTAAATTTTACTTCTATCTAAGCTAGTCACCCTAGAACAGATAGCACAATAGCTGCACAGTCCAGGGTATGCCCCCAGTTCCTTTGGAAAGCAAGTGCTGGTACAGCTGGTCCATGTCTCTACGAGTGCTTACCTCTGCAGGCAGGGCTTTTTGTGGTGTAGACCAGGACCATCCTTGGTGAGCAATTTCTGACTGTGTGAGTGTAGAGGAGAAGGCATTCAATGGCATGGGTAGTATTTTTGTGTCCAGTGATGAGGTACATCTACTAGCAGCAATACTTGCAGCATGCTCTGGAAATACCTTAATGTACTGGTGATATCCTTGATGGGCTTCTGTATAGATGACTTAGGAGGACAATTAGCCATAGTTCTTCGAAATGAATGCAGATTCTTCTTGAAGTTAAACAGTAGGGGTCTCCAGTTGTGTAAGGAGATCTTCTGCACTGTTCCTTCCAGTAGCACTACAGTTTAAGGATTCACCTGCATGAGGAAAATTGATTGGCAGGACTGTTCTCTTCTAGCTATTAGGGTATAATTTAGCTGTTCCAGAATAACTCCTACATGTGGATGAAATATTCCAAAATAAAAATTATTTTATTCTATAACAATTATTTCACTTTGGAAATGGAGTAATTATCCCAGAATAAAATAATTACTCTACTTCCAGAACAGAATAATTATTACCGAATCAGAGTTGCTTATTTTGGACTAGTGCATGAGCACCAAGGAGACAAGTTATTCTACTTTATTTGCCCTCTCTAGTGTTTACAGGCAGGTGAATCTTGCTGGTCATACTGTGCAGCTCATAGGTTCCCCAGCACAAGCTCAAGGCTACCAGCTCCAAAGATGGGCCTTTGTAACAAAGATGGGTCATGTAACAAAGGGCTTCAGGTTAGAAAACCCTCTTAGCACAGCAAGTCTTTGAGCTGTATGGGTATTTTTAGAGATGGATTATTAGTACAGGTGATTCAGAAATAGTTGATTTAGCATGATGCACAACTTCCTGGGGTTTTTAAAGCTGAGAGGGCCTGCTGATGGGGCTTAGCCAGGGCCAAAGAGTTGGAAATTGAAGCCGTGCTCAAGTGAGACTGAAACCCTGCCTGTAGGAGGTCAGTCAGGCAATGGAAGAGGCTACCAAGGGGAGTTGCTCTTTATTAATGTCTTCAAGATGTCTAGGAGCCTGCCCTAGCCACAACAGGCTGTCCTCCCCAGGAGAGGAAGAGTGTTGGGGTGCTGCAGGGACTGTGGCAGGCGTCAGGCTGGAGGCACCGGCCCAAGCCCAGCTGAGTGCGTGCCTGGGGTGGGAGCAGGAAGTCTTGGCATGCCAATGTCTGAAGGAAACTTGACATATTTCCAGAGCTGGTGCGGTTCACTAGTGACGACATACAACTGCTGTCACCTAGGAAATGAAACATGTTCCCATGGCAACCCCAAGGCTGCATTATTACTCAGCTTCAGAATGTTGACAGTTGGAAAAAGGCCTCTTCAGATACCACCTCCCACCCCAAGGGTTTTTCCCCCCCTTAATCAATGTGCTTTATTATTTAATCTGAAACAGGGGAAAGGCATATATTTAAGTCAAGATGCTTTGTGGAAATAAACCTTTGGGGAAAAGAAAAGAAAAATAAAAGCCGGATGTTTTACTTGCTAAGAGACTCCACTGCCTCCTAAAATAGTTCCAGATCCTGTGAAGGTAATTTTTAATGAAGTGTATGGCACTTCAGTTGGCTTAAATCATCAGACGGCTCCTGAAATTATTTTGCTGGATCCTTTTACATAGTTTGAATCACTCTGAAACTCTCCATCTGTAAACCATAGCTTTGTTTTGTAATCACATAAGTAACTGGGAAATGAAACCTTCATTTTACAGTAGTATGAATGGAGACACGTTTGCTGTATGCTGCCATCAGTATTTATTTTCTATAGTCTTTTTCCTTTGGTTATCTGCCCAGGTCTGCTGCCAGTAGGACTGGTGAGCTGGGCCATGTGTAGCCACTTATGCTTCTCAGAGCAATGGGTACAGACTTGTAGGGAGTAAATGCTGAAGTTAGTTAATTGTTGGAAAAGAAGGCCCTCTCTTCTAGACGAGAAGCTCACTGACATCAAAGGAATTATTGCCCCAGGAGCTGCTGCTGTTTCTATGGGGGCGTCCCCCATACTTATGTGACCTTAGTAAAGTTGAATGGGTGTGAGGGATCTCATCACAGTGGTTCTCACCTTGTTCAGGTGTCTTTTTTCTTCTTATGTCAAATCTTATTGGTGTTCATGGTGCCTCTGAAAACTTGCAGAAAAGACAAATTTCAGGATTCCTTGCTTCATGGACTAAAGTCTTCAGTGAAAATATTAGCACCAACCTATGAGGAACACAACTTCTTTCCTATAGGTTGTAGTGCTTTTCAGCACACATGTTGCTAGCAATTTCTGCACTTTTTTTAATGCATCCAGAAGTCATTTTCTTCCCCTAATGAGTTCTTTCCTACATGGCATTGTATTAAAATCTCAAGTAGATGAGAAATACCACTGCTGTTTTTATTTGGGGCTTTTTGTGGTTTGGGTTTTTTTTTATTCCTAGAAGATTACTCTTAAGAAGGTCTGTCAAGTTAGACATGTTAGCACAGACCATCCTTAGTCTATCCTTACCCTATTTTCTTTTTAGCTCCATGTCATCTTTCATCCCTTGTTTTGAGCTCTGTTGTACATCCTTGCATGCGAATAAGATTTCATGGGCTCTTGGATTCTTCCTCCCCACGCCTATTCTGAAAGAAGGTTTTTATGTCTCTAGGTGATATCTCCCTATGCCTGATTTCATAAGGAAGATGTAGAGCTGAACCAGCAATTTTAGCCTTTGGATCTTTCTGAGTTCTAGCGTGCCACTTCCCCGGCATGTACTGACACATCTGTGAGTACACTGAGCTTTTGGCTCGCTCACAAAATTTGTTTCCATAACTTCATTCCTCTTAGTCATCCTGCTATAAGAGACATCTTCGTTACCATCATTACTGGTATCCTGGACAAAGCCTTCACTTCGACTGGAAGCCATACTTCTGTGCGTTTTTGCACTGTGCCAGCTGCAATGTGTCCCTTCTTTTTCTGTCTTTATTCTTTTATTTATATTGCAAAATAACTCTCCCTCCCCTAACACATAGGAAAGTATATCTTGGCTTGATTTTTGATAATTTTCACTTACACTTTCCCTTCTCAATCTCTAGTACTGGGAAGATCACATTCCTTGCAATTTCATCCTCTCTTGCGTTCCTTTGAAGGCTTTCCACTTAGCATCCTCCTTCAGGTGGTTATTCATTCACTAAATCTGATGCCCCTTAACACAAGTTCTAATTACTGAAAATATAATTTGAATATTTATATCCTGAGTACCTCTTGGAGAACTTCCAGACCTGCTTTGCAGTCAAGACCCTGACATCCTCAATCCATCTGATTTTACTAATAGGGTTTATCAAAGCCGTCTGTTTTCCTTGTAGAAATCTGTTGTGGACTTGCATTCTTTGTATTTCCAGTTAATTTAAACAGGGACCTCTTGTGATCCATCTGTCTGAGGTCACGTTCTACATCTAGATGTTCTACAGTGTCCCTACTGCTCACCAAAGGCAAATCGAAATTTGCTTTTGTTATTGCATTGAATAGCTGAAGAGGTCAGAGTAGCTGATTGTATCTGTCATCTTTAGCTCATTAATTGTATGAGAAAAAGGTTTATTATTGTTAATATTATTACTCCTTGATAATGCTGTTGAATAAAACCTGTAATTTTGCTGTGATACGTTGTATTTATTTTGCTGTAAAATGCAGAAATTAAACTTCTGATGTAGTCTGGAGGAAAGGGGTCTGGAATAGATCATGATTTTCTGTTTGGTGAAATTTTGTGTGTCTATTAAAGCTTACATGTAGTGCCACTTCTTGCTGGATCAACTAATCAACAGTAACACAGGAACAAACCCAGCAACTCCTGTATGTCGAGAAGCTGGTGTGGACTCATGCAGTGTTTAGCTGTCTGTGCTAAAACTACTGCTCTCTTAAAACGGGCACCATGGCTTCTCCTTTAATGTTTTGCATAAGTTTTACTGAGGAATCACCTGGAAACTTAAAGATATTTCAGTACCCACTTGACTGTTAACTTTGCTCCTAATATTGATGTAGTCAATTCTCCTATCAGCTGCTGACTTGGAAGGTGCTGCCAGGTAATCTCTTGGCTGTGACCTCAAGTCAATTGAGACTTTGTGAGATGACAGAGTTATTAAATGACACATTAGTCACAAGGTTCCCTGGAAAGGATTAAAGCTTCACAAAGAAGGTGGAAGATCTTGTCCCAGAACTTAGTTGTGTTGATGTAGCCTAATGCTCAGGGATGATTTGAAATAGATGTTAGGTTTCTAACTACCTTGGGAGGCAGCAAGCAGTGGTGTATCAGGACAAGCTTTCTTTGTTGGATGCTGTGTGGGAAGGTGAGGTTATCATGTAACGAAAACAAGAGCAGCTCAGATGTAAGGTGTATTTCCCCTTTATCAGGTACTTAAATACAGGTATCTGAAGTAATGTTAAACATGGATTCTAGGAGGGATGATTTTTTCCTGACCGTTCATTAAAGCCAACTAAGGTTAAAATATTTGAATAGAGGTCACACATTTGTGGAGTGATTCAGGGGTCAAAGCACAAGCATGCATGTAATGGGCCTTTAGATTTCTTGTGCTACCTGAGACTTTGGTGAAGACGTGGCAGGTATGATGCAGGGTTTATGGCAGACCCTCTTCTAGGGCAGGAGCTGAAAGCTGGACTGAATACCTTATGACTCTTAAAATGCTCACACATACCTAAGCTTAAGCACTTGAGTCTCTCTCCATATAGCTCTCTGGTTCTAGGCTTTACCCTTTGGTGTCACTACTCTGTTGGATGCTCATCTCTGAGTCCATTTGCACAAATGACTATGTGTGTAAAAGCTGTGCTTGCAAGTTTCCTTTTTCTCTCGTTTCCTCTCAAACAATAAGCTTTTCAGGTGCTATGAGAGTTGTGAGTCCTTGCTGTTCTGCCTGACAGTCCTTATTCTTCTTTCAAAGCAAGCTCCTTCTCCAGAGCTCATCAGGAAAAAGGAGAGGCTGGGTTAATGTCATTGCTTCCTCTTTGCTGACCTTGACAGAAGGGAAAGGGATTAAAGACCTAATTTTTGTTTTATTTTTGTAAGCTTTCTTAAGATAAAGGACAACTTTTTTTGTTTGCTTCAACTTCTCCCCCATCCCTCATGTTTCTCATTAGTCTTCCCCCCCCCGCCAAGGTTAACATCCTGTCTCTGGTTACTCTACAAGGTGTATCTCCCTAAGCCTGTGTAATCATTGGAGGGCAGAATGTCCTGCAAGCTTAGCAGACAGTGCTGTTTCTAACTAGTGAGTCATAGTTTGCAGACTGATCACAGTGAAGACCAATAAGATATTAGAGAACAGGGAGATTAGGGGGAGAGAGGAAAAAAAAAGGTTGCTGAGCAACAACATGACATAAGCATGGTTACAATCTATTTTTACAGCAAGAAGGTTGCAGAAGACTATAGAAAACAGTTATTTTTCCAGATCCTTATTCATATCTGTGGGATGACAGTGGCCTGAAGGGAAGAAATACTGTACTGACTTGGCTGGTAGCTGCGCCCTTGTAATTGTCTCACTGTATGGCCAGGAGTTAGCAGCAGATTAGAAGAGAACAGTCATGTACAGTGGTTGTCCCACAGTTTCTGAGGAAAAAGGCCATGGCTAAAACACAATTAGATATAGTAGAGAAGTACAATTGCCAGGAACATCTGGAAGCTGCTTTTCCCACGTGCATCAGGTATATGGAATATTATTTTTTTTTTAAAAGGTCAAAACATGTTAGCATAGACATTATATGTCTGCCATATAAATTGTTCTGTGCTTGAGACAAGGACATGAGCATCTTTTCCAGCTTACCTTTTCACATTGTGCACCTCCCTAACCTGGGAGGGGTGGGGCTAACTACAATTATGCAATTAATCGCCCTCTTCTATGAGGACACCCTAGAAGGAAAGGAAGCCATCCAGAGGGATCTTGACAGGCTGGAAAGATGGGCCCGGGGGAACCTAATGAGGTTCAACACTGCCAAGTGTNATGAGCCAGCAGTGTGCTCTTGCAGCTCGCAAGGCCAATGGGATCCTGGGCTCCATTAGAAGAGGGGTGACCAGCGGGGACAGGGAGGTGATTGTCCCTCTCTACTCTGCCCTCGTGAGGCCCCATCTGGAGTACTGTGTCCAGATCTGGGGCCCCCAATACAAGAAAGATGTGGAACTGTTGGAGAGGGTTCAGAGGAGGGCCACAAGGATGATTAGAGGGCTGGAGCACCTGCCCTACAAAGAAAGGCTGGGGGAGCTGGGCTTGTTCAGCCTGGAGAAGAGAAGGCTGCGGGGGGACCTCATTGCAGCCTTCCAGTACCTGAAGGGAGCTTATAAGCAGGAGGGGATTAAACTTTTTAAAAGAGCAGATAATGGCAGGACAAGGGGGAATGGATTAAAACTAAAGGAAGGAAGGTTTAGATTAGATATTAGGGGGAAGTTTTTTACAGAAAGAGTGGTGAGGTGCTGGAACAGGCTGCCCAGAGAGGTGGTGGATGCCTTGTCCCTGGGGGTGTTCAAGGCCAGGTTGGATGGGGCCCTGGGCAACCTTGTGTAGATCCAGGTCTGAGGTTGGTGGCCCTGCCTGTGGCAGCAGGGTTGGAGCTCTATGATGCTTGGGGTCCCTTCCAACCCAGACCATTCTATGAGTCTATGACATTCAACAGTAGTCAGGACGGGAAGATGAAGAGATCACAAGTTTGATTAGCTGGAGTCCTGAAATGAGAGCCCTGTTAGTTAGGACTTCTTCAAAGGAGGTCAGTTGATCTTTTTGGCAAGAGGCACATTGCAAACAATGAACACAACCTACACTTCAAAATATCAGTGACTTACTAGCTGTGCTGGCATGTCTCTTGATTAGTTTGGCATTGGACAGAGAAGCAAAGTTGTAAGGTAGGAAGGTAGTGGAAAAATTATGAGCAGAAGCAGATGTGACAAAATATTTCATTTAAATTTACTATAAACATTTTAAACTACTTGAAGGATTAGAGAACAACTTTGCAGAGGGGGAGCATCCCTTTGTAAAGCCTTTAATCACTAGAAACTTTATGAACACATTTCTGTGAAACTACTTCATAACTTTCAGTTAAAGGTGGCTCTGCAAAAATTACATTAAATCCTTATACTGGCCCATTCTAAAAATGTTCTCTTTGGCTTATATGTTTTCTTTATTCTTTATTATTCTTTAATAAAAATAGTAAATGTAGAATTTCAAATCCTGGCTTTTGAAGTCTACAGGTCACGCTAAAAGTTGAAAAAGCTGCTATTGAAGTATTTGATGTTTTCATATACATTGTTCTCTCTGCCCCCTCTGTCTTCTGTTTGAGCCCCTTATTATTAAGAAGGCTTTAAAAAATGTTGAGGCACCAATGGTCAACTCCATGTAAGATACGTGCACAATTTACTGAAAGGTGTTGCTTATTGAAAAATGTAGTCTGTCTGGCAAGTGCCGTCAATCAGATGAATCCATCTACGTAAAACATTTAAAATAAATCTTTAATGTACCTGAAACAGAAAGATTATTTCTTGCTTGAGATAAATTTTGAATGTTTGTTTCTTTTCTTGGGTTTAGTTTTTATGGATGCCTCTTCAATATTGACTTATTTAAGTGATAGAGTCCTCCCTAATTATGACTTGTTCCTCATCTCAGTTTTGCTGATTGTGTTACTTTGGATCAAACACTGCATCCTGTTAACTTCAGAGGTGGCTTTTGTACTGGCATCCTGTGTAATTTGTTTCCATCGAGCAATGATTCCTCTGATGCTGTTGGCCTGCGGCGGTGTGGATTCACGCGTGACCGTTTACAGGCCTGAGGCCCTGCGTCTTGGCTCATGCACTTGGGCACTAGGATTGCGGTTCACAACCGAGTCCCTTTGTGGTTTTAGTAATAACGTATGTCAGTCAGTTGTGATACTCTTGTTGTGCCTCTCGCTCAGCTGTTTTCTTTATAGACTAACATTTGCTGCCATCCTGTGGTACGCGGGGAGAGGCACACGTACACAAACAAATGGGGGAGTAACGTAAATGGGGGAATGAAGGGAGTTGTGGAGGTGTTGAGGGGAAAAAACCGAGGCAAAGAGTCTTCGCTTCACCTGTTGCTAGTTTGGGCAGGGCGGCGTGCATCTCTTACTCAAGGATGCCGGGGGAAAGTTGGTGTGTCATTGTGAGCATGGAGAAAAGTTTTACATAGCTGCACAGAAGGTGCTGTGGAAATCAAAGGTTTGGGTTTTTTTAAATTGGGAATTCTTTAAAAAGGAAAAAATAAATCAAACATCTTCCCTCCTGGTTGCTTAGCTATTACACTGGTAAATGCTTTAAGAGCTGCCAAGTGCCAGATACTTGGAGAAAAACCCCACTCATAGTGTTACAATAAAAGGAGCTTCATGCAAAGGCTGCTGAGCTGGAGAGCAAGGTTCTGCTGGTTTGATCTGCAATGATGAGGCAAACCTAGGACTGGTTTTCGTGACAGAGAAAAAAGGTAATAATGCTTTAATTAGCTGGTATCTTACTGGCTTGTGTACTTACATTTATCATCTAAGAACCAACAGATGTCAGACACCCACCTGGATCTTCTTGGTCTTGTAGAATTGTTACCTTTTGAGAGGAGGATGAGTACTCTAAGATAGATAGCAGATAGAAATATTTCCGTGCTGCTCTTAACAATAGATTTCACTTGGAGTCTGAAACACCTTCCTGATGGATGGTTTGGGTCTCTCTTGTGGAGGGCTTTGGTTTCACCTGATCAGCATAGTCTAATGACAGGCCTTTTAAAAAAACCTCAGATCAGCTATGATAGCATCTATTTTTTTTGATAGAAATGTTTCGCAGTTGTGTGTAACTCTTACCTGGAACAGAAGAAATGCCTTGGAGAACACTGGAGAGTGGCTGGCTCTTCCTTTTCTGTCTTTCTTCGCCTGTTCCCTCTGCACCTTCTGAGGGTCCAGCCTTCAGCCTCATAGCTGGGACCAGCCTGGACAGGGCTGACAGAGGTTTCTTGCATATTAGAGACATCAGAGGACCTCTTCTTGACTTCTGGATCGCCTCATGATCTACTTAGCATTCCCCAGTCCCATGAAGCACTTTGGGGTTTAATAAACAGATGGACTAATACGGGTTTGCACTGAATGGCTTTATAGGTATATGCAAAGTGACATCAAAGATTTCTGGAAGTTGACAAAAAAATCGAAAATCCACAAATAGTACTGTTCTTATTTTAGATGTTGAAGAAGACAGCCTGTGCCTTTCCTGAGGCAGCCATACTCGGTTGTGTACAGGAAAGTGAAATCTTGCGGACTTGGATCTATGTACAAATGTGAGGAAACAGGAATGCATTTGAGTCTAGAACTGTTTGGCCCTACTTCCCACGCTTCTGTTATTTGCCATTGGTGTTTTCTGCTAAGATCCGTCCCCTTACTCTTCTTGGCAAGCCAGGTGTTTTCGTAACTGCTCTTTCCTTGCCATTTCAAGGAGCAAGAGACTGGGAGGACTTCTGGTAAAGTAGGAGGCATTCAAATTTTCCTTTTTTTCAACAAACCAGATAACTAAATGTGTACCTGTTACTCTCTAGTGAGTGCTGTTCGAAGTACTTGTTGCTTCTGAGCTTAGTGCTAAGTTGGCTGGTGTGATTGGAAAAAGTTTGGCCTTTCCGTTCTAAGTGAAAAGGGTGGAGAACAGAACTTTATTATTCGTTCTAGCAAAGACTTGGTGAGGCTGTGAATCTTAACAGTCCCAATAGAAGATCCAAGACAGCAGAGCACTGAGTCAGCTCTTTAGGCACAGATAAGATGGGAAAGAGCATTCCACAAGCAAATCCTCCTGGAAGCAATTTCCAAACTTATTAAGGATAAGAAGGTGATTTGGAGTCATTAGCATGGACTGATGAAGGGGAAATTATGCTTGATCAGCTGGATAACTTTCTATGATAAGGTGACAGGCTCAGTGGACACAGGGAGAGCAGTGGATGATATTTGTCTTGATTTTAGTAAGGCTTTTGAAACTATCTCTTGTAATATTGACAAGCTGGTGTTGTAATTGACAAGCTGGTGAAGCAGATGCTAGATAGGTGCACAGTGAAAACTGACTCAATTGCTGAACTTGAAGAGTTTTATGACCGGTGGCATAATAACCCAGCCAGAATCTGGTCACTTAGCAATTTCCCAGGGACTGACGATGGGGCAAGTACTATTTGACATCTTCATTAATAGACCTGGATGATGGGACAGAGTGTGTCCTTGGCAAGTTTGCAGATGGTAGAAAACTGCAAGTGGTTGATGTACCAGATGGTTGTGCTGCAATTCAGACAGGCTGGAGAAGTGGCCCAACAGGAAGCTCACCAAACTCAGCAAAGGCAAATGGAAAGGTGCTGAGCCTGGGGAGAAAGAGCCCCCAGTACCAGCATGTGCTGGGAGCTAACTGGTCAGAAAACAGCTTTGCAGAAGTGGCTCTGGGTTCTCTGGTGAGCAGCAGATTAGCATGAGTCAGCAAGGCACTCTTGCAGCAGAGGCATCCAACAGCATCCTGGTCTGCATCAGCAAAACTATTAGCAAGACAGAGGAGGAGTTCCTTCTCCTCTGCTCAGTACTGGTGAGGCACGTTTAGGGTACCAGGCTGGGTTCTGGGCTTGCCTCGGGGAGGCAAGAGATGTGGACATACTGGGGTGAGTCCAGTGAGAGGCCATGGTTAAGGGCTTGAGATGTCCGATGTCTAAAGGGTGGCTGAGAGAGCTGGGAATGCTCAGTCTGCAGTAAAGAGGACTCAAGGGGATCCGATCAATATTTATACATATGTGATTGGGCAAAGTAAAGAAGACTGAGTGTGACCCTACTTAGGGGTGTCCAGCAACAGGATAAGAGGCAGTGGAGACAAACTGGAACACAGGAACTACTGTTTAAATGCAGAAAAATATTTAAATTTAAGGGTGATTGAGCAGGGGCACAAGTTACCAAAAGCTTGTGGAATCTCCATCCCTGGGGATACTAAAACTGCAACTAGTCACTGCCCTGAGCAACCTGTTGTAGCTGACCCTGCTTGAGCAGAGGGGATTGGACCACATGGTTTCCAGAGGTGGTACCTTCCCACCATCCTTGGATTCTGTGACTGCTGAGCTGGGTGACTGGCAAATACTGCTAGAAGCACTTTCTTCAGGAAATAAAAAACCCTCAAACAAGAGAGAGGGATTTTATGCTGTGGGAAGTACTAGATAGGGGCTATTAAGAAACAGAAACTCATTTGATGGGAGAATTTGCTGTAAACTGTATCACTTAATCCTTAAGCACATGTCTTGTTTTTTCTACTTGCT
Source organism: Zapornia atra (assembly GCA_013400835.1). Taxonomy (NCBI): domain Eukaryota; kingdom Metazoa; phylum Chordata; class Aves; order Gruiformes; family Rallidae; genus Zapornia; species Zapornia atra. Next base: position 206,057 of record VZTU01019846.1, on the reverse strand, counting down.
GCAGGCTTTTCCTGCCACATTAGTAAAGGAGAACCCACAGCTCTCCCTCAGATCAGCAGCTCAGAAAGCTTCATGAGGTTGGTAACAAGGGGATGTGTGAAGCACGTTTGCATATCCTGTCACTCGTTCAAAGGTGGATTTTTTTTTTTGAGTGCAGAATTGGGACAGTGGTCTCTGTCCAGGGACTGTGTGGTGGAAAAGACAGGATCCCTGAGAAGGGGGCATGGAGTGTTTATTGTTAGGGCCTGGGGGCCCTGCCTGGCCCCCAGACTAGGAACCCATGTCAGACCCTGAGGCAGTCTGCCCCAGCCATGCCACAGCAGGGTCACTCTCCAGCTCCCACAGCCCTGCCTGGCTATGGGCCCATGGCCATCCCAGCCTGTCCCCATCCCCAGGAAGGTGCCTGAAACCCAGGGCTGGGGTTGCCCAGCTGCCTGCTGCTTGGAGGTGGGACAGGCCCTGGCTGATAAGACCGCCATGGGCAGCCCCCGCCACCCCTAGCCCACAGGGAGCCCCTGGGGCAGTGGTAATTACTCCACTGCCTTTTTAGAGATGTTATAGGACCGTTTCATGGAATCATAGAATATCTTGAATTGGAAGGGACCCAGAAGGATCATCAAGTCCAACTTCTGGCTCCACACAGGGACAGCCAAGTCAGAGCATGGGACTGAATGCATTGTCCAGATGCTTCTTGAACTCAGTCAAGCTGGGTGCTGTGACCACTTCCCTGGGGAGCCTGTTCCAATGCCTGACCACCCTCTCAGTGAAGAACCTCTTCCTAATATCCAACCTGAATCTCCCCTGTCTCTGCTTCCCTTTGGTTCTATCTCTGGTCACCAGAGAGAGGAGATTGGTGCTTGTACCTTCATTCCCTCTCATCAGGATGCCATAGACTGCAATGAGGTCTCCCCTCAGCCTCCTCTTCTCCGGGCTGAACAAACCAAGGGACTTCAGCCTCTCCTCATAAGACTTCCCCTCCAGACCCTTCACCATTCTTGTTGCCCTCCTCTGGACACTCCAGGAGGCAGGGAAATACCAGCACCCTTTGGAAACTTCTCAACTTTGCCTATGTTTCACTGACTTTGAAAGACACTTTTGGTGGAGTCAAATTAGAAAACGTAATGTGGGTACCTTGAGAACTTTAGTCTTTTTATTCCTGTGACAGACCCCTGCTATTAAAATAGCATAATAAATGTGCACTAGGTAGTGCATTAGGAGGGGAAACAATGGGAAACTAACTTCTGAAAGGCTATAGATAGTGCACTAAATGGTGACTTTTTTTTTTCTTGCTAACTTGGGTATCTTGTCATATGTTAATTAAATGCCTGGAAAAAATCTTTAGGAGATAATAAGAAGATAATAGTGCATAGAGTTTAATGTAAATTGGAAGCATTACGCTGTATCTCTTCTACTTTTAAAGCTCAGTAGGAATTCTTTGCTCAAACAATTGATCTTAATGTACTAAAAAGTAAGACAATTTAAAAGTAAATTCGCGAGTTGAAAAGCAAACTTTCTGAATTCAAGTGATTTGGGCTGCCTTCCTTGTTTGAGTTCCCCATTTCCCACTTGTTTATGCGTCATTTCAGGGTTTATATAAAGGCTATCCTTGTCCTAGCTCATCTTTTCCCACTGGGAAAAATCAGATGTCTGATATATTTCTTCGTTCCTCCTTCCTCCCCCTCTTTCCCTTCATTTTTGGAAGGCTGTTTCCTGTGGTTTTGATCATGGGTGTGCAACTATTGTCTGTGTGTTCATGGAAAGGCATTGGCCAGATGTCTGCCATGGCTGTAATGAACCGAGTTCTGCTCCCCTCGGCACAGAAGATGGGAGAAGGACGTGGCTTCCGATTAATCTCATGACTGCACTGACTGGTGTTTGTCCTTGTAAAGGCTGGCACTCGCATTCCAGCAGGGCTTGATCCTGTGAACTGCACAAAGGAACCTCACCTTTCATCTTTGTCGTCCTTGGTGCTAACTGAAGAGAGGGTGCCTCAGTCTGAGGAGGAATCCTAGGCAAGGCTGTGCTGTCCCATCACTACCTTGTAAGACTGGACAGTTGTTTACATTGGGTCCAGATAACAAAGATGTTCAGAGTGCACGAACTGTTTAGCCAGTACTCATTGTATAAGCTCCTGAACACCGTGATGCTCTTGCTATTTCAGCAACTTGTATGGTCCACTGAAATCCTTCAGCAGACGAATATATTTCTCAAAACACAGGGAAAATAGGAGTTTCTATCACTTGCTTTCTGAGGTCTCTTCGCTTCTTTCTTTCCCTTTCTTCCTCCTTCCCTCACTCTCCCCTGGAAAGGGGGACTTTGCACTGTGTTCTGTATTAAGACTAGTTTTCCCTTCTGTTGAAAACATTGTGTTTGAGAAGGCAGCCCTGGCTTTCACCTCTAGCTGAAGGCATCCTCTGTGTGAAGGAACCCTGCTAATGGCCTCCAGGATGCTTCTTTCTAGGTAGCAATCCGTGCGGTCAATGGAACTGGACTACTTGAAATCCCAAGCAATTTCTATGGCAGTTCAGAGTGATGTCCTTTACTGTATCAAAAGTAATTATTTGTGTGATGTCTATCAAATGCTGCAGCTTGGATCTGAGAACAGGGATTTCCATTTTCCTGTGTTATAGGACAGTTATTTTCTGAAACAGTTTGATAAATTTTGCTGGTTTTGCCTGGTTTTGGTGTGAAAGTGAAAAGACATTGATGGTCTCTTCAGTTTGTCAGGTAGCGCTCACAGTAGTGGTGACTGCAGCCAAAGAAAAACTTCAAATCAGGGCAGGTTTTTTCATGCACCTACAAATCTGTCCAAAGGTGTTGGGAGAAGACTTGTCTGAGACTTCAGGGTGGTGACTTCCAGGTACGTGCAGCTCAGCAAGGGAGTCTTGTGCATCTTAAGGCTTGCAATGAGAGACATAGAAATAGCTATTAATTATGATCTGTATGTTCCCTCCGTGATCAAGACATTACGCTGGTGGAGACACTGGTTTCTGTAAGAGAAACCTTCTCTTCACCATTATTGGTGGTTTTGATGATACTCTACACTGCAGTGTAAGGGGCTCTATCTAGCCACTTAAGGACATAAGTCATAACTGTTTTTCATGGAGCTACTTTGGAAGCTTGGAACTCTTTGGCATGCAGAGATTTGTAATTTCTAAAATATTTAACCATGAAAATAAGGAATTAGTGTTTTCTGAAATGAAAGAGGGGTGACACTCATCTTTTTTGTTTCCAGCTCTGTCATCAGCCATACTATGATACTTCAGACAGCCTGAGCTCCCCCAGTGCTCACATACCTGGCAACTCAGCTTGCCAGTCTCCAGAACATCTTTGTCTGCAAGAGGAGCTGTTTTCCTAAAAGGAAAAAAACCAAAATGAAAAAACCCAACCAAACCCAAAATCAATAAAACCACTGAGAACATGTATTTATTCTTCCTTTCCTGACTTTTCAATGATGCTGTCATAAGGTTAATGGGCCCACTTTTTTAACTGTGAGTTTGTGCTACGAGTTGTGTTGACAGGCGAGAAGGACAGCATCCCCACCTGAGGTATTTTATAAAGGCAAATTGCTTTTTTGGATCTTCCTTGCTGATTTTTTGACATCACTGATAGGAAAGATTGTAGCTGAGGTAACGTAGCACTCTTTCAAAAACATGAACAAAAAAAGGTAAAAGGTAAACTTCACAGTTGTGAACTTTGGGAAATTCTGTTTCTACCTGCATTAATTTAACTGTTTCAGTCTGTGCCTAACATTGGTTTTCATTTATTACAACAACGTGAAAGGTCAATTCATTGCAACACAGTTCTTCAGAGTACTAAAGAGCCCATACTAAAGATATGTGGGAATATTAAAAATGTATTTACCCTTCATTATTAAACTGATTATTGGGATTATGTGATGCTTTTGGCTACGTGTTCAGATCCTCAATGTGTCTTGTGTAGTAGAGTAAATCAGCTGCTGTGGAGTTTTGACAGATTTTTTTTTTTTAAATTGAAATTCCTGAAAGGGTGACTTCTGTACCTCGTTTGTGAAGAGGTGTTGCCCATCTGTATTCTGTGACTCTGCAATCTATAGCTAAACAGACCCTGTAGCTAGGGTCTCCTTAAATCTCTTTTAAAGATACAGACATTTGGGATAAGGACATAATTCCCAGTGGATTCTCTTGGTTTGAGGAACCTAAGCATGTATATCACCAGTGGAAAATATATGGGCAGTTCATCTGAAGAACAAGAACAGCTGTAAGAAAAGTGATGACTTCTCCCTGGTGCCAGTAAATTCCTGTTTTGGCTAGCAGATTGATCCTGAGCAGTACTGAAAAGAGTTTTGCAACATGTTCCTTTTTGAAAATGTGTTTAATAGATGCAAAGAGTTTTATGAGCTGTCTTCTGCCACAAGGGACATGATTTTTATATCTATTTTTAGCACTGTACATACAGATCTGATTTGAAGTTACTGCAGAATACAAGTTTTCTTTCATTCCTGTTAATAGCAAGGTCTTAAAAAATCCATGGAAACATCTTTGTAAACTTTTAAATTTGTAACCTCACATCAACAATTATACTTAAATATAGTCATAGTGCATGCTTTCATATCAGTAGCTTCAAATGACAGAACAAGTGGAAAGAACCTCAGACTTTGTTAATTGGTGTGTATGTAAATGTCAGAAGGGGCATCATTTGTTTTTATGCTGGTAGCCTCTAAGGGCTCTGGATGGGACTGGGGTGCTGCTGTGCTGGTAGTTGCAGAACCATGAAAGTCTTCCAGTGTGTAACTGCACAGTGGGTTTTTATATAGCATGAAAAATACCGAGATAAAAAAAGTGCAAGCGTTCCCCCATCCCTTTCACATCTTTGTCTTTCCCATCTCTTTGACTATGTTTTACTTCTTTCTTAGAGTGGAATCGCTCTGTGGAGCTATGTTAAATCAGCTTTTCATAAGTGACTGCCATTCAAAATGCATAGGTAGAAATGGCAGTAAAGTTTGAGCAGGTGATGAGCAACACTGATTGACTTATCCTATAACTAAAGAAGGGAGGTGACGCCAGCTAGTTGGGAAAAGTATTGTTTCCTAAAAGTTTGCTAGAGGTTTCCTCTCCTTCTCCTCTTCTTCCTCTCTCTCTTTGGAAGTAGGCTTTTATTTTCTAAACTGGGAGAAGAGAATGGATCGAATACTTCACCTTCCTGTCTTTCACTTCTAATTCAGCAGGTGAGCTAATAATTTGCATGCACTGTATCTCACAACTGTCATGTACCAAAAAAAATGTATTACCTATATTTAATCACTCTTTCCTAAATGAGGCACGCTAACTCATGAAACAGGGAATTCAGCACAGGATTTTCCCTGCTCACCCTTAGTTCTTTCCAGAAGTATTATGAGTATGTACAAACTCCTCTATGAACCCGTGAACTGAAAGGTGCGGCAGCTTCTTTAGTCGAGCATACCATTTACATCAGCATGGAAATTGTAGCCTAACAATCTGCATTTTGCTAAGTCCTGCTGTTTTTAACCATTTTTTTTGCACAGAATCCCTTCCAGACTTTTTAACAGTGCTGTGAATTTCTCCAGAGGGAATATAGCAATTACGTTGTGGTCACTTACTTAGTGGTTTGGTTGGTTTTGCTTCCTGGACTCTTCTCCAGTGCAGTACTTGGGAATTGGTCAAAGGTATGTTCTCTCCTCAGATTAAATTAGGAAATTACTTTTCTAAGAAAATGTCATTTGGAGTATTAAAGGATTTTTTTCTTGCAAACTTTAGCTAGATATACCGGTAAACTCCGTTTATTTTGAGGTTATTTTGCTGCTACAGTTGTTCTAGGAAGTTTTGTTCCTATTCTGACTTTTCTCAGAACTTAAGACTCCCAAAAGCACTGGTTATCCCAAAAGCAAAGATTTTCAAGTTGAAATGCTCTTTCTGAGGAACCTTTACTTTTGTTGTAGCTCTCGTATTTGAGTTGTAGGCTTTCTATGTTCACCTGTTGCCCGAGCTGAAAGGAACAGCAGGCTCTCCTGGGCATGGCAACCAGCACATTTCTGGCAGAGCAGATAGGCCTCGCAGAGCTGGAGGCCTGCTGGCAAGGTGCTCCAGCCCTTCAGATTTTGCCCCACAATGGTGCCCTTACTAGTTCTCCTTCAGCTGCCTGATTCTTTGCCACTTAGTGACTTGTCTGCCTAGAACAGAGCCACAGGCACAAAGGTTTTCCTGGATGGTCATAGTTATTTTTGAGGGTGTGAGTATATTCAAGGGAGCATCATTACTGAACACTGGGGTTGGTGAGGGTGACCATGCAGAGGGACAGTCTGTCCACAGGATAAGAGAAATGTACGTTTTGTATAAGGTAAGGGAAAAAGATTTGAGTTTTGGGGGAAAGATGAGAGACAGATCAGCACATATAAGAACTGGGTAGATCCTGCCACTCTGCCTGTCATTTCAGCCATGTTCAGACAATGCTGCACCAGTTGCCGATCATGTTATATCAGGAACTATTTTGGATCGTAAGGATAGAAACCTAATGTGGAGTTACACTGAACTACACCGCCTAAGATTCTGGTTTAATGGGGAATCAGTATAAAGGTTCACATTCTGCAATGCCTCGTTCAAAAGACAGATTGCCTGGCAGATCCCCTGGCTCTGGGAGAGTGAATTATGGGTGGACCCGAGTGCTATAACTTTTTCTCTCTCTGTAGGCTGCTCATTCTGGTTTTTTTTTTTATTGTATAGCAACCCCTGCAGTGATGGCTGCATAAATATTCTTCATGCTTTATTCTCATTTACTTCAATGCCCAAGGGAAGAATGTTATTGAAAAACTTGAGAAAATAATTTAGGTATCTGTAGAATATAAAAAATGTGTGTACATCTGTGGTGGAGAAATCATTTGCTAAATAGTTGTGTGCTACTCTGAGCAGTTGAAAAGCTGAAAGGATGAGGAAGGTGCGGTCTGTGGTTTGTGGGGGTTTTGATTTGGGTTTTTTGTTTGGTTTGGTTTGTGTGGAGATATACCTTTTGGAGAAGTCCCCACAAGCATGCTAGAGCATTCTGGATTTGTTTGCATTATTTCATATTTAAACAGGCCAGCTGTCACTTCTTTCTATAGGTCCTTCTGGAACTGAGAGGTTTCCCAGTTAGGGGTTATGTAGCTTGCTTAAATGAATGCTGAAAAAAACCCCACCTAGTTCTGAGGTGAAACTCAATAAAATTTGTAGGACTCCTTTTGTATTCTTCAATGATCTGTAGACTGGAAGCATGACGAAGACATACAATGCAGTGAGGTAAAGCTTCATAGGAACCCTGTGGTCCTTATGGCATGTCCTACTATGTTAGCAACAAAAGGCAAAGGCTGCTTAGTTGCATGCACTACTTTGCTAGGAAAATAGAAGTTCTGCCACTATTTAGGCTAATTAAGGAGAATCTGCCTGGAAATCTATTTAGGTGGGGTGTGGGACGTACCACTGTTATTTGGAAAAATAGCTACAGCTGTTAAATGCCTATGTTGTTCATTAGTTATTACATCCTTTAGGCTTCTAGGTGATTACAGCAGAGCATATCTTTACTGCCCTCCTATCTGCTAGCTGGTAATACTGTCGAGCAAACTCTTGGGGGTCCTCCTGACTCAGGCTTTGATACCCTTCTTTGTATCAGGAGCTGGTAGAGCAGAGCTTTCTCTTCCCCACCTTTCATCAGGGACCCTCATTAAGATGCTGCACTGAATAGAGTACATGGATGATGTGTTTCTCCTCCCACACCCTAGCGCTGGACTCAGCTGCTGTGATACCGTTCTAGATTAAAACTGCAGTTTGTCACTTGAAAGAGTAGAACAAGCATGCAGAAGTCTACTGGAGAGCTTGGAAATAATGATGCCAGTCAACCAGCCATCTTGAAGCTTTTAGTGCATGGTAATCCTGTTCCATGTGTGGTCAGAAGGGTTACAGTCCTGAGTTAATGCCATGGTGTGACCTGCATAAAACTGAATTCTGAGGAGAAGGGGATTAGCCTTGGATCTCTGTGCCCCTTTAAAAAGGGAGAGTTGGGGATGGAGAGGCATCAAATGGGAGGGAGTAGGGGGGAGATTATGAAATGCAGCACCAGTTTTATTGCCATGATTGAGACACTTCCCTGGAACACTGCCCATGCAGGCACAATCAGTCTGCATGCTGAGGTACAAACCACACTGTAAAGATTACCTGATTAATTCTATTTTTATTTTTGTTTTGTATCTGTAGAGACAGACTAATAAATAAAATGAAATCTGTGAGGAAAGGTAATACCAAAAAATATTTTTCTTTGTTTTCCTTTACTGGTGACATTTTAGTCTCACTTGCTAGCATAAGTAGCTTTTCACTGTATCTCTGCTTGCTTACTGTGTGCTGATAGGCTAAATTGCATCTTTCAGTGATGCTTATGCCAAGCCTCATTAGTCTGCAACCTAGCTTGTGCATCATATACTCTGCAATCAGGTAGTGAGAGAACGGTGCCCATTCTCAGTCTCCACTGTTGTGTTTCTGCATCTCCTCCCTGCCTTCCTGTGGGCATGGCACCAGAAATCAAAATTTGCCAGCATGCTCAGTGCTCAACTCTCTGTTCCTCTGTTCTACAAAAGAGTTTCAACTGAGGTTGGCTTTGCTGCTGGCTGTCACCATTAGCAGCTGTGTCCTGCTTTGAAATTCTGGTCTGTGAATACGTGCACTTTGGCTGCTGAGAAATTACTCGATGTAGGTAGTCCCACTGGAAGTCACCTAGTGTTACTTACCTGAGGGAAAGATCTGTGCACTAGCCCTGAGTAACAGTGATACGTGCCAGGTGTAGAAGGATCTGGTGATGGTTAAGCTTATTTTCCTAAGGAAATTGGGCTGCAGTGTCTCTGGTGGGTCTCCTCCCTTTGCTCTTTTTCCCTTTTCTCACCCTGACTTTCAGACTCTCAGGCTAAATATAGCCAAAGTTTAAGAAGGGACAGAAGTTTAAAATAGAACTGGTTTCTTTAGTTTCCATTGCAATGCTGGTGGAAGAGAAAGACACAGATTCGTTCCTGGCATAGGGAAAACTGGGCAAACTTCAGCTGCAGGGTATTGTATTCAAGAGCATCCAGGTGGCTAGTCTTCCCCTGTTCAGGCTGGTTGGTCAATACGTGCCTAATGCCAGAGCAGCCCCACCACTTATCTCTTGTATGTGGGACATTGGGAGTGTTCTTGTTACTGTGGGAGTAAGGAAGGTTTAAAGAATGAAGGTCATGAATTGGCAGAAAATTAATCTTCCCTAGTTCATGGGGCAAGTTTTTTGCAGTTAGATATGAGGAAAAGATCTTATCTTGTATAGGCAACTGCTGCATATTAGCAAATACAATTTACCCCTTGGAGTAACACAGCTTATCTGCTTTTGGTTCCACAGTGTTGGACCGTCTGTGGCTATGATCTGTTTCATATTGCTCTGCCGGAGTAGGAGCAGCTAGGTTGCAGCCTCCTTGGCAGTGACAGTTTGCAATTCTGTAGGAAGCCTGTTCTATATTACTTGTGTAAGAGCAGAGAGGAGGTTGAACAATTTTATACCTTGTTCCAGAGCCCATACTAGAGCTTTTCTGTGTTCCAATGCAACTAATAACAGACCGTCTTGTTTCCTTACCTTTCTTAATGTGTTAAATTTTTTTTATAATAAATGTGTGATTAAGAAACTGTATGATATACTGCCTCTTCCAGAATCTTCCTGGAACAGATTTAGTTTGAAGTGTTACAGAAACAACTTCTGTCCAAACATAGCCAGAATGACAGTGGATATGGAAAATCTCATGAGCTTTGGCAGTCAGGTGATGCTGCAGCAAGCCACATATGTGATTTGCATGTTAAACAATTGTATATTTTCAGTTGCTAGCAGGTTTTTTTATTGGTTTTGGGAAAAAAACCCCAACTGTTGTGCTATTTTGATAATTTTAACCAATGAAAAAAGAAGGTAATATATGGGTTTTGTCTGTAAACAGAACTCTCCTGAAGAGGCACTGTCAGTTCTTCAGGCCAGTTTGACAAAAATCTTTGCTTTTAGCAGTAAATATCATTTAACACTATTGAACTTGATCAATTCTAGTTACTCTCTGGCATGTATAATAGACTTAGCTTTTATCTGAAATGCCTTGTTACAATTTATTACTGAATTTAAGAAGATGTATTATAATAAGCATTACATGCTTATTTTGAACAGTAACATAAGTATTTGTTGTCAGTGTGCTCCTAGGGGTATCCTTCTGTTTTTGATGTGTCACACAGCCCTCATCATCAGTGTCAGAGGCGGTTTCCAGACCTGGGAAGGTTCATGGGAGCAAGGATTAAATTACCTCTGGGTTGCAGAAGGAGAAGCAAAGAGTCCCTGACTGCTAGTCAGCCTTCTTGTGGTCCATGCAGTGCTAGGACTTCACAGATGACATGCGTTGAAGGGCAGATACCCAGATTTGATGTTAAAGGTCGAACAAACCATCTGTGTTATTAAAGGATGAGGTTAAGCTTAAAAAGAGTGGTTTTGCCAAATCCATTGTTGAAACCCTTAATCAGAAATGGAGGGAGAATGATAGAAGTTGTTAGAGAGATGGTGAATTATCTCTGTAAATTAATTTCAGCCTGTGGGTTGCTCAGACAGCTGCACGGGGTTGATTTGTGTCGTATTTGCTGTTCCAGTGGAGCAACTGGTCCCAGGGCCCTTCCCTTTCGTGTCCTATTCCTGATTTGGTTTTAAAATATCTGGACAGACTTCATAGTCTTGTATGAACAAGCCTGATTGTAACTACGCAAGAGTTGGGCTGAAAATGTCTGTGAATGGCACAGGACAGGCTGAGGTGCATAACATCCCAGTGATTTGGTAGTGAGGTAGGCACCAGAAGAAGCCCTCTTGTTAGAGGGGTTACTGTCTGCCCATGGAAACAAATGAGCAGAAATCTTTGTGAGCTTATGGGTGAAGGCAGCAACCAAAGGGTGGGCTGTGGCACTGTGCCAATAAGTACCACCGATGCTTTGAAAACCAGCTAAAAGGTTTTTAGTAAGGCCAAATGATGGATTCCCCTCTTGTTTTCATTGCTGGTGTCTGTTTGTATGCTTACTAAGAAACTGAGGACACCTGCAAGCTGCTCTGGTGCAAGGCAACTATACATAGCTCTGGCTATGAAATGCTTAGATGGTATTCCTTCTAAAAGTGCTCCTCGAGATGTGGTGGCAGTTCTGTTACTCTTTGTGATTCCCACAGAGGATGTGTGCCTGAGTTGATGCGAGACATTTGAAAGTTCACCCCATGGGTAAGGCTCCCACCTTTCCCGTAGGCTGCATTTACCATCCTGCATGTGTCCCACTGGAGCGGAAAAGCCAGACTCTGCCAAGGGAAGTTCTAGGGGCTTCGTAGCAGGTCTGAAATTCTGATGTAACCCAGCATCTTTGTTTTCCATGGACTGACCAAGAAATAATGACTAATTGGTGATTGATGCTTGTTCATCGCTTCCTTTCAGATGTTTTGAGGTTAAACATAACGCTGTGATTTGAAATCCACGCAGGAACCAGAAGTCTTGTTGCCATACAATCCTTCTGTTGGCTTCTTAGCTGCAAACAGGCTCTGCTGCCAACAGTTCCTACCAGATCGAGCTTTCTCCAGTTTTCCTTTCAAGTGTAAATTGCATACTGGTCAAATGGGGTGAAACATGCACTCCGTTCCTCCTTTCCTGCGTCCCAGTCTTTCAGCTTAAATCACTCCTGCTTGGCAAGAAGTGCGGGCCACAGATTATTGCACTTGTTAGACTGCAGCTCTGGAATTGTGAAAATTACCGTATGATTGACAGTCATGAAAATGAATCCCGCAGCACTACAGCAAAGTCTCTCCACTTTCCTTGGCAGACTATTGATTTCAGCTGCGCTTTGCTTAAAAGATACAGAATTTCTCAGAGATGCAGAAAGCGGATCGTGATCGGTCCTGGAAGCGGTGTCTCTGCATATATTCTCCTGAGTCACAGGTACAGCTTTCTAGCAGAGCCGCAGGGAGGGCCAACGTTGCTGCTCTCATCGTGCATTGTCTGCTGACAGCGTGACGTTTTGGGGGGGGGACGACGGTGAATGTTACTCATACTGAGTATGAAGCACATAGAGAATAATCTCTTTGCATGCTGTAATAGTGATGTTTTCAGATTTGAAATATTAAGTGATCAGAGTTCACTGCTGTGAAATTCCTTAATTAAAAACAAATCTGCTGTGTTTATAAAATGTCTAAATGTGCTGTTATGGTTAGAAGAACACACAAGAGAAGGCTTTGTTAAAATGTAAACACTTCGTAAATTATTACTGCAGTGCGCTGTCTGAATGCACTCATCTAATGACACACTGCTCCACGTTCAAGTGAATATAATTGTAGCAAAGGGCTATTAGGCTCAGATTCAGTGTTTAGGCTCCTAACTTTCCACTGAAACAGTTTATTGAATCCAGATCTGTCGTTAACTCTCCTCTTTTTTTTTTTCTTTTTTTGTTTTGTCATTTTTTGGTTGTTTTTTTCCCCCTCATTTCCATAAGCTTTTTTTCTTTTTCTTTTTAGGGTAGTTCCTTACAGTGATGGAAACTGGCAACGTAGTGTTTTGAATGTCATCGTGAAAGATTAATTTGCTTAGAGTTGTGTTTGCAAATGAGTTCTTCAGCACTGCCTTTTTTTTCCTCTAATACCCTAAGAAGAAATGGCTCTGTCAGAACATGGGGGAAAGTTGTGGGAGTAGGAGGAAAATGGTTTCCTTAAAGGATAAATAAAAGGATCTTGCCTATTTAGGTCAGAATATGAGTTTAAATTAGCTTTATCGCTTGTGGGCAGCCAGTGAAAAGTGTAGTGGGGCTGCTGTGGCAGGTTCGTAGGTAGAGGCAGGGCAGAAGAAACTCTTTGAGAGGTCAGAGATGCAAATGCCACTGGACTCCTCCAAAACTTCATCTACTGCTATTGGCTTTTGGTTGCCCCATACAGTAGGGGTTAGACTTCTCTAATGTCCCTCCTATCCAGTGGTAGATGCTGAGGTTGAACAGTACTTCCAAAACTAGAGCTCCTGAGCAATGGCAAGACAACAGGTATATGGCTTAGATAGATGGTGGAGTGGTGAACCCGCAGATTAAACAGCTTGATCACTAAAATCCTTGCAAACTACTTTAAGTCTCACCACAGAGAACATCTCCACATCAGACTGTCTTTAGGGTGGACTGGAGAATGTTTGGATGGATTTCAGGAGAATGAGCATGGCTTTCTATTCAGAATTTGCCTGATGAAATTTGTAATTGACTCATCTCTCTTGGTGATTTAGCGCTTGTGGGTATAACAGAGTGTTAATGTTATGCCCACAAACTTGGTTTTTAAGAATTTACTACAGGCATGGTTATGGGAAATGCGAAGCAGCCATCTGAATGGGAGCTTCTGTGTTTCAGCATAGGCTGAGGAGCGTATCCTCAGCGTTGGGGCCTTTGCTCAGTAAGTGATTTGATTTTTCTGAAGTTATCCAATGTTTTGGGCTCGGGTGGGTTTTTGTTTGTTGGTTTGTTTTTGTGTTTTCTGATTTGAACTAATGAAGCCAGCAAGGTATGGCACATCCAGAGTTCCCCTCCGGTTTGGAAACTGACAGAGTTGATACGGATCTTGCTGAAAATCACCCCCAAAGCTACAGTTTTGCATGTCAGGCAGGTTTTAAAAGGGTCACAGCGATGCGTGCCTAGTATTTTTCTGGGAATGCCTCTAGAGTTAAACAAACCAGGGTTAAATATTTCATTGGAACAGGTTGCCCAGGGAGGTGGCTGAGTCACCATCCCTCGGGTGTTCAAGGAAAAGTTGGATGAGGGACTCTGGGGCACGGTTTAGTATGTAATATAGGTGGTAGGGGGTCGGTTGGACTTAGATGGTTGTGGAGACCTTTTCCAACCTCAGCGATTCTGTGACGATTCACCTCGTTGAAGGGAGAGGGCTCCGTGAGGAGGGGACGCAGCAGCAGTCGTCCAAGGCCGCGGCGCGCCGGGGGATCCGGTACCCGCCGGCGAACAGCAGAGGGCACAAACTCCCCGAGAGCTGCCTCTCCGCCGCCGGCTCCGCGAGCCTGCCCGCGCTTCAGCAAGGCCGCCCGAGCCCGGCCTGGGGAAGCCACTCGCGAGAGGGACGTCCCGGGGTAGCAGAAGGGCAAGCCAATGCCTCACTGGTGGCCTAGCGAGCGTGGGACGTCCCAGGGAGCCGAAGGGCAAGCCAACGCCTTGCTGGCAGCCTGGCGAGTGCCGGGCTCATGTCGCTCGCCCGCAGGGTATGCGTGGCCCAAGCTGGACGAACTTGTGTTGGTAACGGCAGCTTGTGCGGGTCTTTTGGGTGAACTTGTGTTGTACAGTCTCACACGTGCCCCCGGCTCAGGGAGGTGTGTTAAGTGTTGTGCCACCACGTATGTACAAGAGTTGCCTCATGCGTGACTGAGAACGTTCACGGATTAGGCAGGTCATTCTGAAGTGGCGACAAGCAAAATCACCTCGTATAAAATGCCTGTATCTCTGTAGGTCGCGCTACTCGGATCACTTTAGAAACAAGATAAAACAGCTTCAAGCCATTGTACCTGATTGCCCGGTTGGTTATCTTTGTGTCAAACCAGGAACGTCTGCTGTCATCAACTCTCTTGCACCAAGTCTCACAGAATCATAGAACGTTGGGAGTTGGAAGGGACCTTGAAAGATCATCTAGTCCAGCTCCTCTGCCAGAGCAGGATCACCTAGACTAAATCACACAGGAATGCGTCCAGGCAGGTTTTGAATGTCTCCAGAGATGGAGACTCCACGACCTTTCTGGGCAGCCTGTCCCAGGGCTCTGTCACCCTCACAGTGAAAAACTTCCTCCTTACAGTCACATGGAACCTCCTGTGCTCCAGCTTGCACCCACTGCCCCTTGTCCTATTGCTGGCCATCACTGAGAAAAGCCTGGCTCTGTCCTCCTGACCTCTTGCCTTTTACATATTTATAGACATTGATGAGGTCACCCCTCAGTCTCCTCTTCTCCTGGCTAAACAGGCCCAGGTCCCTCAGTCTCTCCTCATAAGGAAGGTGTTCCACTCCATCATCTTCATGGCCCTGTGCTGGAAAAATTATTGGTGCTGAAGACTTTTGTAAGCCGTGCAGGAAGCTACTGCTATGTTAGCCTCTCCTAGCTAAGAATATAAGTGGGAATTTGCAAATGGATGCAAATAAGCTTTCAACACTTTTTTTTTTTTTTTAAAGGAAATTGGTAGCCAGACAATGGTCCTGCAACCAGTATCTTGGGACCCCTCAAGCCTCAAAGCAAGTGTTATCTGTCCCTTTGTCAGGCTTCTGCTGCAGGAAAGTATAATACCCCTCCTTTGTGCTGGTGAGGCTGTCAGCTTTACAATGTTAGAATTAGATCTGGAAGAAATAGACTCGAGAGCTGACTGCAATTAATCATGTGATACAATCTCAGTGTATTTTATTTTAAATTTGAGTCTAAAACGGGTGAATAAAGCTGTAATCATTCTGTCAGCACATGTAACTACTTTCAAAATTAGACAGTGATCAGTCTAACTGAGTAAAATTTGGTTGTAATTTCAGTAATGCCATTAAACTTCTAATTACCAGCAAGTGAGGCTGGTGCAGTAGTCCCAAAGCGTATCTGGGAGCCCCAGGTTTAGTCCCTAGGTGTGCCAGTGGCTTCCTGTCAGACATTAATCTCTCAGTGCTTCAGGTCTGAGGCCCTCAGAGAGGATTAATTCTTGTAGTTCCTTTTGGGCAGAGGAAATAATTTACTAGCTTTCATGTGGTGTTGGCTGGGTGAGCAAGAGCTTGTGCTAATGTGGAAAACCTGAACTGTCCTGACCACATGAGAAACCTTGTCTGGGTATTTGGTGAGGCTTGTGTACGAGGATGCATCCTTCCACATCAGCGCCTTTGCTTACATCATCCATAACGGGTTGCCTGAGTTGGGGGGGGGGTTAAAATTTTTTTTGCATAGGAAACATTTGCATTTAGGATGCTGTAGGCCAGAGGTTGCCTGTCAGCCTCTGGGGAGGATGTGATTAGCTCAGTGTTATGTGGCAGGCAGCTGACAGATCACAGCAGACTAGAAACTAGAAATGGAGCTGCCTGCAGCTGCCCACCTCTCAACCAGAGTGAGCGACAAAAGGTGTCTTTTCCTCTATGGCAGGCAGCGGCCATAGCAGCAGAAGTGCTCCTGACTTTGTGCTCTTGGTCTTTTTTTTGCCCAGGGCAGTGTAAATCAGGAACTTGGGAAGAACATTGCAGTTCGGGAAAGCTCCTGCTCTCCTTGCAGGATGTAATGACGCAGTAATGGTGGCAGCAAGGCTTCGGGCCAGCTCTGTGCTGGGTAGGGAGGCAGCTGGGGCTCCTGCCTGGCTGTGTCAGACCTTTCAGGGGGATGCAGCATGGTGCCTGAGAAGGAGCTGCCCAGCAGAAGTGTCCTTGGTAAGCTGGTACTGAACCAAAGCTGTCGGTCCCAGGTGAGGAACCCAGGTGGCAGGAGCCCCAGGTGTGTGCTGGGAGTGACAGGGACAGTCAAAAATGCTGTCAGGGCTGCCTTGGTGCTAGCACCCGCCTTGTGCTGCTTAATATGCTTCCCCTCAGGGAGTCTGAGCTCAGTCACATCCGTCACTGCTGCGGCTTCCTCTAGTCCCTTTGGGCTCCCAGTCTGATCTTTTAAATTTCTAGCAACATCGTTAGTAAATCTGGTGATTAGCCACATCTTCCAGCTCTGTTTGAAGAGGTGCCTCAGAGCAGGATGGTTTGGACAGTGCAAGTAGGGCCTGGAGCATGTTGGTACAGCTGCAGAGTTATTTGCGCTGCCTGCCTCCAGCCTATGCAAATAGAAGTGATTCCTTGCTTCCGGAGGACCTGACTCCGTTCACGCATAGCTGTGCACCTGTGCATTTATACAGAACATAAACAGACTGCAGCTGAATGGAAAACCTATGGAGAAGCACAAAAGTACCTGGTCTGTTTCTGAGACCACAAAGGCACCCAAGGGAGTGTAGTATTTGAGCAAGCTGAGGAAATAAATTTGGAGTGTGTTATTAGACATTGTGCAGGCTTATTTTAAAAAGAAAAAAAAAACCCCAAACCCTCCCTTAGAAACAGTTGTCTTTGATCTCTGCGGCTTTCTAATTAGTGCCTCTTTGCTTTTAAAGCAGCTAAGACTCATGGTGCATCAGATAGTTAAAAAATCTTGTCTGAGATCAGGAAAATGACTGTAAGAAGTATCTTTCCCTGAATTCAGTGGTTCTTTTATGAGTATATTTATCAAGGAGGTAATGGGCAGAGAGATGCATTTAACACTGATGTTATTCATCAGCAACACATCTCTGAATTTTAATGAATCCTCCTTAAGCTTTAAAGAGGCTCCTGTTTTGTTCCCATCAAGTGCCCTGCCCTTGCTGTATTGTGGTTCTGTTGCACCCATCGAGGACCACTCCTTGCTGTCCCAAGCTCCTGGGAAGATACTTGGTTGTCTCCATGGGCTTATGGAGCTGCGTCCATACTGCTTCAGGTTAGGATGGTGATGTGAAGTTTGAAAGCCTAAGCATAATCTTTCTGAGTGCTTTGAAATGGCAGGTATCTGATTTTTTTTTTGCTTGTTGGTTCAAAAAAAACTCACAAGTGGTTTCTGTTTCATGTGGTGTTCTAGAACCGAGCTGTTCCTAGCTCTTTGTCCTTCTTTGCTGTTGGCTGGTAGCCACTGTTAGTCCAGGAAAAGCAGTGACTACGGAATACTTGGGGCAGACACTTGAGTTCCTAAACACCCTCTGTTAGACACGTGTTATTAGGAGTAGCAGCAGTGGTGCCCCTACCAATAGCAGTGCCATTTGTTAATAAACACAAGCGTTTATTGAAGGAAAGGACTTGCAGGTAGCACTCTGTCAAAGTTAAGTGTTTGGCTTTCTGTAACGTGCCTGTAATCTGGGAGAGAATCAGCTAAACCCCTTAATGTCTGCAGCCGTTCTCAATGAAGACCTAATCCTCTGTGAGATATGTAATACTCTTATTTTAGTGTACAGCAGCGTTTTAAATGCAGCTGCATCCTCTAGGATGCTCCTGGGCTTGCTGGGAGATGAAACTTTCAGTCACTCCATAGTAACAGAGAGTATTTTGGGGGGATGTGGGGGGGTGGACTGACATGGGGGGGACACGGACACAGACACGGCACACTTTAACAATATTTTGTTATCTGGCTCTTGGCTTCTTGCCAAAGAATAGTGCCACCAGGGCACTCACTGCTCTTTATATGATTTTCATTGACTTCAGCAGGCATGGAATCAGGCCTTATAAGCACAATTTCCTCATTGTTAGCAGCTGTTCATTGCTTAGTATTACTTGAGCCACCACTCAGCTGGCCATCTGTGATCTGGGACTCCTCAGACTGCAAGAAAATCGTTAGCTGTTCCATTCTGGCAGGAGAACATTGTAACTTATCTCAGCAATGTATTTGTACAAGGAGTAATAATGTTTTTTCCCCAATAGCTATTGCTTGTCACTTGCCCATCTGTGGTTCTAACATGCAAATGTTAAATAATAAATACAGTAACAGAACCAGCGCTTCATCCGTTCACAGGCATGGCTTTTTTCAGCAGGATGCTGAGAAATTAAGTCTGTTAGGAGGCAGTTTGTGGTATCAGTATGCATCCTTGTTTGTCCATCTTTGACACTAGTCAGGCCAGGGAGAGCCTAGTAAAAGTTTACAAAATGACAAGAAGACACCCTCTCCTGGAGGTCTTGGATGGGGAGTGATGGCACCAAAAACCAACTGAGAGTGTGGGATGCAGTTGGATTAAAGGCTGTAAGAGAACTGAATGTATGTTACATTAAGTGTTTCTGTGGCCGAGTGCAGCCATTTAGAGGTAGGGGTATTTGTCCTATCCTAATTCTTCTCCAGAAGGAAGCTCTGGAGAACTTTATCAATAAATTGACATTTCAGCTAAACTGTTGTTATTCTGTATCCTTCCTAGATACACCTGTATCTATGTTCTGCTGCTTTCAAGAACTGTGTGCAAATTCCTGATGACAAATACTACCTCAAAATAAAAAGGTTTAAAGGAATGTAGCAAGGGTCAGGAAGAAGGAATGAAGGATCTTTTATGTAAGCTGACCGATTTCAAGGAAAGGATATATTAGCCTGAGATCATAAATTATGTCTATGGAGAGCTTCCTAGAAGGGAAGTTATCTTTTTTTGTTTAGAAATATTTCCCCCATATTTATAGTAACTCCTGGGCTAAAAGCTGGTCCTCATCTTGCTCATGTGTAAATGTCAGGAACCCTGAGTACGGCTTCTGGTGAGCAGCCTCCTGTCCTTTGTGGACTTTCATTCATTCGTTAGGTACTGGAGAGGCACAGCTCTGGCACCGAAGGGGGGAAAATCTCTGCTTTCTCTGGTTTCTGAATTGAGCTGCTTTCACTTTCAGGTTTGCATCTCGAACCAGGGAAATCAATTTCACTGTTGCTCCTGAAGCTTGACTGCTCATTTAGATGAACAAGTGCTACAGAAATGAGGTTGAGGGGAGGAGGGGGTGGCAATGGGATTTCCCTGATTTCCTGAAAACAGGATTTCTCTGTGCCCAAATTCTCCATTTCTATTTCCAGCACTATTGCCTGTTGATAAGAAAAAAACCCCAACCCTACAGTATTTCACCAAAGATTCCTGGACTATGGGAACATACCAAGCTTCACACAGATTTCAGGAGGAGGAGTTTTCTGGATGCCAAAACAAATGTCTGACTTCACTATGCCCTGGGAGGAGAG